>JAODUK010040098.1:0-20933 GCA_027564635.1 Typhlichthys eigenmanni
TGTGGGCGTGAGGCGCTGGGGATGTGGGTAGTCCTGCTCCGGCCATGCTACCCCGGCGAGACCAGGGGAGCATTACATGGATGGAATTAAATTAATTGTGTAAGTACTGTAATAATTGTGTAAAGGGAGTTTGGTATCAGTGAGTGCTGGGTGATGTGTGGCACTAATTGTTCTGGATTACAGCAGCCAGTTTACTGGTTGGTGCATTGTTGTTGTTTTGATGACTATTTCACATCATAGGAAATGTGAGCAATAGCCATACATACCAAGCAGCAGGTAGTGTATACCTTCAGTTAATCCCCCCCCATATTCATGCCTAGAAAGTAGTGAACTGAAGCTCGCAGCTTCGAGTCCAGCCCCACATGGAGTCATGCATGCCAATGGCAACCATCCTTTGCACAGCCCATTACATGTGCAGCTTGTACACAGTATGATTTATTTAAGGCCTACATCCACTCTTGCTTCTCACGGTGTCAATGCTGCCACAAGTCAGTCTTCACCTTCCCCACCTTAGCCTTCAGCAATTTGTTATCTGAAGATAAAGCAAAATACTTGTTTCTGAGGCTTTTTATTCTTAACTTCCCTGGCTTATCTAGTTATTTAATCTGCTCAATGAAGGTGGAGGTTTGACCACCCTAGATTTGACACTAACATATATATGTGGTCTTTAATTATATCAGATATTGGCTTTTTAAACAAATGGCTATGTGTGGATGAGATACGCCTCCATCTTAATTTCTTTCTTTGTGATGATGCAGGTGACAAGTGACCAGGACTGTGTACTTTGTTTTTACGTGCTTCATTTTGACTCGTTATTGACTGCTGGTTGCGAGCCAAGTTAGCCCTAGGAGACATTAGTGCTTTACTCTAGCATGCCTCTTGAGGTCGGGGAGACTTTGTTAGAGAGAAAGTTAGAGCCATTGCAGCAAATTAAAGTCTGTCACCCTGTACTGTGTTAAATGGTTAAAGTCTCATGATGAGAGTCGCTGTCTTTTGGTGAATTATGCGCTTGGCAGGAGAGAGTGCCTTGCTGCAAGGAACAAAACAAAAAAAACATGTTGAGTCTTACTGACCTCTGCAGCACTTGCTGTACTCGACTGCATTGACTTCTCAAACTGCACCTGGCTCGACTGAATTTGCCTCGTTCTTAATAGTTTTGATGTGTTAAAAGTGTTTTTTTTTTTTTAGCACTGGCCCAGAAAATGAATAAAAATATTAACATTTTTGTTCAATAAAGCATTTCACACCAAAATCCATCATAAACCAGCATGAATTCTATGCTGGACCAGGCTTGTTCATACTGGTTAGTGCTGGGGTAGTGCTGGTCTAGCTGGTGTACCAGCACACCAGCAAACAGCATAGGATGCCAGGGTACCAGCAAACCAGCATGCAAAACATAGCTTATGCTGGTGACCAGCAATGCTGTATTGTTTAGCAGGGTTTGTGATGTGAATGAGGTGGAAAATGGCCTCAATTGTGTCCTGGTCTCTTCATCTATCCAGCACTGTTTCAGCTCAACCATTTGTTCTCCTGTCTCTCTCCTCCCTCCAGCTTTTCATAAGGAGTCAGCAGCTCCCCTCATGGTTTCACAACAATGGAAAGCATTGGCTGTTAAGATTACTTACACAAACATACTTGCATACACACAATTCCCCCTTACATAAAATCACACACTCCCACATGGACGAGGTCAGAGGTTAGAGGTAATAAGAATCATAGATACAGCCTGTATTTATAGTAATGCCCACAACACCCAGAACACGTCACAGCCTTACACCGCGGGGGATAACAAAGCGTTTGCTACCATGCTGACTGTAAATCTCTGCACGGTAGCACATGGTCAAAACACACTGTAGGCTAATGGCTTGACATTAGCGCTGCTACTGTCTCTAAACTGTAGGTAGAATTCACTGACGGTGACTAGAACATGCAAATATATTAAATCATTGCACTATCGACTGTAGGGCTGATTTTATTAAGTGATGGCAAGGCCTCAAAATAGGACATGAAACCTTATAACTGCCTATCCAGCATTTCCATGCTTTTCCACACTGTTCCCCTAAACTGTTTACACCCCCCAACTTTGACAAGACACTGACTGTGTATTGGTAAATGATGACTATTGTACTGAGCTCAGGCCTCAGCTGGCCATGGCTGTTCAGCAACGAATAATCAGTGATTAGTGTCAGAGGAGGAGGCTGTTGCGATGTTAACACACACACACACACACACACACACACACACACACACACACCAGTGTGCGGGTGTGAAGTGTCTTTTAAACCAGACCAGCGTACAGATGGCACCGCACACTACACTGCATGCTCCAGTGAGCCATGAACACAGTAACGGCTAGTCCAGTCTGCCGTCCTCGTCTGAGCCGTCTGTCCCCGAGCCAGGCCCACATACAAGACGCAGACAGACAGACATGATTCTCTGGTTGGGGGGGGGGGGGCACAATGCAGGCCAGGATTAGGCTGACAGACGAGACTAAGAAGACACAGCATTAAAAAAGCACTCCAGATGGAATGGACGGACCTGATAAAGAGGAGTGGAGGGACAGATGACCAGTGTTGTTCAAGCAAGTGGTATCTGATGTGATTTATAGGTCCAGATGGGCTCCCTCTGTCTCAGATCTTTTGTCAGAGCCGGACACACGTCAGTCCTTGTCTCTTTATCAGCATCGGCAGATGTTCAAAACACAAACATAAATCGTCTCTTATCGGTTATGTTATGCGGGGCGCACTCGAATGAGTGAAACCCTACCTTTGAACACTATCACACTCCATCCCATCATTTCTGAAACACCTCTGATTAACCATGGAGGATCTTATTTCTCTGGTGTTTTTTGTTTTGTTTTCAAGGTGGTTTCAAATACATGTGTTGCAGTGGTTATCATTATTATAATTATATTTTATTTACTGAGTTGACATGCCGTCTGCTGCATTTAGAAGTTGGTTCTGTCAGGTGTCGTCATGCTTGAAGTGGAGCTGCCAAGTCAGGGCTGTCTCACATGGTTAGGAATGTTAATTACTGTGCAAATATAATGGCGCCTCATTATAGACCAGCGTGTTTTGATTATTTAGCTTAATTTGCTATTATGCTCTTGAACACGTGTCTTGATCGTGTCACACACATTTGTTGTCAGTTCTGTATGATGAATCACATGCAGTATCTATAACCTAGACTTTGCCATCTTGGTTTTTGTTTGTAAGATCTAGAATCGTGTTTTGGACAGGTTATCGCCATAAACTATGCTTTGATTGCAATTATAATTCTAATAAAGAGGAACTAACACTATTATGTTAATACTAGTAAATCCAAGACTTACTAACTTGCATTCAGTTCCATTCCATTTAGTGTTAAGGAGCAGCTAGAGGTTAGTCAACATGGAACAAAACATAAGTCTTTGGTTGGGAGTCAGTCACCATACCCACTAAGCTATCCTGTAAGCTGTTACCCCTCTTGCCAGTGAAGACAATCTTACAATTAAGCAGTTGCTCTAATAAACACACTAATGTTCTGGGAACGGCACAAGTGAAAGCTCAGCAGTTATTGACATTTTTGCCATTGCATTACGTGGATCGAAACAGTTGAGAGCTATCCAAAGGATCTAATGATTAAGTTAAGCTGAGATGAGAGCATCGCTTCTGTGTGGTTCACCTAGGGAAGGACAAAGAGCCAGAGTCCTGCTCACGGTTGTTTTTGCTCTGACAAGGTGAGCCCTGGGAGCAATTACCAACAGTCAGACACACTGCAGTTAGCTGTACTAGATTGTGCCTGGCTGTACCACAGCTCTCTCCCCCTTCACTCCAACTGGTCATACATGTTACTGTCATTATTGTTTTTCTTCCAGTCACCATAATCTCTGACACTCTCCATTGTGCTTTAATTCCTATTGAAAGCACGCAAGTGGACGAAGCAAAAGTGCACATTGCGAATTCAGTTTGTGTTGCACTTTGTATGTTCTCACTTGATTGGTTATCTGACTGGAAGTGGAAGGATGCTGTAGGTCAGATTAGTTGTTACAGTCCAGAAATGATGTCACACCTGGGGTCAAATTGGACAAGATGGTTGTGTACAAATCAATTTTTGGACCCTTTGTATACATTTGTGTACATTAGTGGTATACAGTACTGTATGTCTGTTGAGCTGTCATCATATTAAAGTCAGTGTTATGGCTATGGATAGTCCAATATAATACACTCTCCACTCACTGTCATAGCTTTGCAAAATGTCAAAAACGAAATTGTGCAGTGACCTTCCTTCTCCAGCCAGGGAAAGAAATTCACTTTCCATTGTCAGTCACGGAGGGCATAACTCAACTCTTGAGGAACTACTCCGGATTCCTCATGTCACCCTGTTTCATTTAAAATATTCTACTACACACTCTAATACTCTTAAAGTGAAAAAGGATCCCCTTCACAGCCTAAATATATTACCACTATGGGGCCAAAGGAATATTGTGAGAGGTGGAGAGCCTCTGTATGTCATGATTGGCTCCTGATTGTTATAATCAAGGCTTTTGAAATAAATGTTAATTTAGTTAGAGGCAGCTTGTGATTTGTGCTTTTAGAAATAAAATTCAAACACTTATGAAAAACATTTATGAAAATGTTATAGCAGTCCCCTTCCCCCCACACACGCACGCACACAAACACACACTTGAACACAGATCAGGTGAATGCATACAACAAAACCAATAATAATAATAATAATAAAAGAGAGCGAGCGATGGGAAAACAATAATGAACCTTGCCTGTAGATGTAAACAAATGTGTAGAGGTATGTTGGCTCTGCAAACCCTGCGGGAAAAGAATGCGGGCATACTGTAGGTGTCTGTAGCCTCGCAAGCCCATCTGACCTCGCGAGCTTTCAGTTTCACTTTGCCGGGTGAATCAGGCTGGAGAGTTTGGAAATCGAGTTGATTCAGGTGGGTAAACCTTGTGTGTTGCCAATCAGCGTCGTAGTTTAGCTACGGGCGTGGTTAAGTTGTGACGTTGACGACCTGGAAACAACTCGAGTCAGAAACACCTAGAGATAATACAATATAGCATCACTTTTATTATAATTTATTAGAAGAACAAAGGCTTTAAAATATGTTTCCACCCTTCTCCCGACTTTTATACTGCAAGAGTAGATAACAGACTGCAGGTTCACAGGTTCCTCCAATTACATGCAAGTGTTTTTTTTAAAGCGCCTGCCCTCTTGAATCCATATCAATGGATGGCTCCCCATTTGGATGTGTCTAACAGACAGAGATATCTGGTCTTGTCAGGTTGTGTGTGCATGATAATTTAGGAACATAATCCCATTATATAATTAACAATCATTTTACTTTAGCAGAGTAAGAGATGTTTACCAAATGCTGCAGATGGTTAGCATCTCCTTAGAGAATTCATGATGTATACATTAACATGTGCATGGGGGGGAAAGAACACATTTCTGTGTATTTTTCTGTATTCGATTTGCGTGTGTGTGTGTTCTTTGAATGAATATGATATGAAGATCTATTGAAATCCATCTTGATTGAGCAAGTTTATAAGTTTATGTACTTTTGTTTTATGGAATATAAACTACAGTATATGGAATATACTATATGACGTCTTTGCAAAACTATAGTAACTCTAGCATTGTGACTAGGTTCTCTTTCGTAGCATTCGTTTCAATGTCTCACTATGGGATGCGCGCCTAGCGTATTCCTCAGAAGCATGTATTTCACTACAATCGCCATTAAAGGATGCACACCTCTTCTCTCTTCCCCCCAGCAAGAAGGGTGGTTTGGTGAGACATCCCACTCATGCTACTCAGAGAACCTAGTTACAACGCTAGGGTAACTCTAGTTCTCTTTCATAGCATTCGTTTCGATGTCTCACTATAGGATATGGAGACTCCCATATTGCCAGACGAGCTCAACTCGAAGACTGACCACCAGTCTCGCACCCTCGAGGACCCCACGCTCAAAACTGCATGGGCCAGACTCGGGGCGGTGATGTCCAGTATATAGAAAATAGCAAAGGTAAATGTCGAGGACCGCCTTGCCGCTGCAGACCTCCTGGATAGAGAGACCTCTAAACAGGGCCCATGACGCTGCCAGGCCCATGAGCCTGCAAGCCAGCAGATGGCTGGAGGCCTCTACTCGTATACGCAAAAACTATAGCTTCCACAATCCAGTGAGAGCTTACCCACACGAGGTACTGCCCAGGTGACAAACTATTGTTCATTCTTTCTGAACCCTTTAGTCCTGTCCATGTAGATATATGAAGCACGGACCGGACACAACGTGTGCAAGCGCTGTTCCTCCTGAGATGAGACCGCCACAGGCAAATCTATGCCACGGACATAGATTTGCTTGTGGCCTGGACAGCACGCCGCTGCATGCGGAGGCACATATCCGTGACCACAGTGATTTCTTCCCACTTAGCCGTCATGTGCTCGCACAGCACAGCTTGGTAGACTCTAAACATAAAGGTCACATTCAGGGCCCTCACTGTCAGGGCAGCCGCCTTACAGGCCCTCTCAGTCATTGAAGACTGAAAACACCAGCAGGGTTGGGACCTGTGGGAAGCTGACAGCTTCGGGTGAAGGTGAGCTGCCACTGATGACTCCATAGGAGGCATGGTAAACATACCATGTTTCTCCATGCCTTCAACGTCTAGGGAAACCGGACCCCTGGATGGGGTTTGCTGCTGAAAGGGCTCTTCCAAGAGACAGAAACCTCTTCTAGCAACTCAGGGAATGCAGGGACGAGCTGCTCTCTTGGCCTGGGGTCATTTCTTTCCCTCGTAGAGAGACCGTGTGGGTTGAGTTACCACTGTAGGCCAGGGGATGCTGAGCCTGTGTGTGTCCGTGTGTGTCTGTGTGTGTGTCCGTGTCCGTGTCCGTCCGTGTCCGTCCGTGTGTGTCTGTGTCCGTCCACGATCATATTCCCACAGGTGCAAGCACGAGCCCCGGAGTCACAATCTTCCGTGGCGTAGAAATATGTTGTCTGCGACGCCATTTAACTGGTGTGTTAATGGAGTCGCAGGTTGAGTGCGTCAGGGAAGAAACAACAGGTGTGGTGGCCGGCTGTTTTGTCGACCTGTGTCTGCTTGCGTGGTGGGCAAGGACACGGCAACAGGAGACAAGCTAACAGTGTAAAAAAAGCTCACAATTAGCATGGTTGCTAATCGTGAAACCGAAAGATCCAGCTACACTACCGTTTGGAGACGGACTAGAGTTAGCTGTAGTCTTCCTCTCTCACTGTGCATTTGTCTATGGTGAAGACAAATGCACACTGAGTACGAAAGTAAGAAGTCTTGCGCTCCGTTCTGTGGACAGTTATGCAGGGTTCACACAACACGATTTCATCCCAGTTTTCAGCTCGCCGACGAGTTTTTTTGAGCTCACACACAAAAGCCCCAACTCGGACGGAAATCATAGCTCACCCCCGTCAGTGACGATCGTGTAGTGTGAATTGCTAACAACATGAGCTGAGAGTGTCGGCGACATGTCGGCGAGGCGTTGCAAGGCCCCACTGGATATTTAGCAGGTTAAATATCTGGAGGCGTATATTACGTCTTGTTTCTGAAATATGCCTGTGCCTCATGCTCGTGAATCTCCAAGCTCCAGGTTGACTTGGTGGGGTGAAACATCTTGTAGTGTGTGACCTCCTGTCGCCAGTCACGTAGTATGAATCACACGACGACGTCTAGAGACCCGAATTGCAAGAGAGACAGTCGTGTAGTGTGTGCTGCGCATCCATCTAACGACTTTAAGTTGTGTAGTCTGAACCCGGCATTAAGCTACCTTTAGCTGAAGGAATTACTGGTTGAGACGAGAGAATGTTCTGTAAGAAGCAAAAAGAGGAGATTGAATGACAATCCTGATGCTGTGTGGGGTACTTATAGGTGGGTGGGTGGTACCTGCCACTGCGTCAGAGATCACCAGCCAGCATGTATTTAACTACGGCTGGCGTAGTTAAATGCATGCTTGAGGAATATGCTAGGGGTGCATCCCATAGTGAGACATGAGTGACTTTACATATTGGATCATCTGAATCTATTTTGACATTTTGAAAGGTTTTTATCTTTGACTATGACAGCTAAAAATACTAAAATACATTTCTTAATCTCAAACTGAAGCACAATCAAATGACGATTATGGTATAGTGTCTGTTTATATTATGATTCACATTGATGAATAAAAGTACACACTTTTTCATTTGAACACTACAGAGATAATGGTTATGATTGTGCCAGTTAAAAATCATGTCAATACTTTGCGTTTTAGTGTAATATTGAATGTTAAAAGGCCTTTAAGACTTAAGTAATAAATCCTGCTATAATGTTATAAGCCACCGATGAAACATCGGTGATCAAACATGTAGCTGAAACAAATGCTGAAACAATGACAGTACAACGACAATACAATGAGAGTTTGTCAGTATATTGTATGAACTGTAAAGCTTCCTCTCAGTTAATAAACCAAACGTTTGTCTCTAGTCATCTCTCTTTATTTAGTTTATGACTGCAGTGTGTCAATAACTGACCACTCTGTAGTCTGTGTAGGATGTCTATCAAGGAGATGGAGGAAGGTTTTAAGAAGACCTTGGTGTTCCAGTCGTGGAGATTGGCTTCCTCTCCAGCCTGTTCAAGACAGGTTTCTGCTCAATCTCCTGAAAGGGGTGGCAAGGACTGCTCCTCTCAATCTGGAGCCTTCTGAATCTCTGCTGCAACACCTGAAGTTCCATCTTCAGGAGTTTCAGCTCTTTATCTTTGGCTTTCGATTCTGCCTTTATGATCCCTATTGAGATTGTGTCCTTCTTAATTTTGGGAAATTGATTTTTATACTCTGTCACAAGCTTCTTGTCTTTGTCAAGTTCATCTGTCAGATCCTTGTTCTTGTTAATCAGATCTTCTATTTTCTCTTTCTGCCTCTCTTGGGTTTGCGTCATGTCACACATCTTAACCTCCATGTCAGCCATATTTTTAAAGGTTTTATCTAAAGTTTCTTTGTAGGACTTGCATATATCAACACAGTACATGTCTTGTTTTTTGGTTAGAATATTAATTTCTTTGGTCTTTCGTTCCTCAATCTCAGCCAATTCTTTTTTCCTCTTGCGATGTAGCTCTTCATGCAGCAGGTTCATCTTTATCCTATACTTCTGCTCAATATCTTTAACTTTGTTCTCAAAGTCATTCATTGTTGTGGTTAATTCCTTTGAGTATTTTGATTCAACAGATTTGATGTCCTTTTCATGGGCAAGCTCCTTCTCCTTGATGTCTACTTCAAGAGCATGCACGTCCTTACGCAGTTTATTTTCCTGCTCTGCATGGTCTTTCTGCATTTCAATAGCAGAGACGGCACTCTTTGTTTTAATTTTCTCAATTTCCTTCTGGTGTTCATGCATGAGATACTTAACCTTCTGTTTGATCATGTCTGTCTCAATTTGATGGCGACGTTCGGTGTTCTCCATCTTGATATCATTATTAATGTGTTGGGCCTTGCTCTCCTCAAGCTGGGATTTTGCTATTTGCAGGAATCTCTGGATCTTTTCACTCTCCAACTTAAAGTAATTTCTTTCCTGCCTCTCTCGATCCAGCTCTGCTTTAAGTAAAACAATCTGGTCGTCCAGGTCCTTGGTGTCAGTTAAGATTGGAGCAGGTTTGGGAGATTTTTTAGCTTTAACCTTTTTGGGAGCCATTATGTATGCACAAAGGACTCTGGTACAATTTTGTAGCGATCTTGTACATCGGTCTGTTTAGTGATGTCAAATAGCAATTCCGGCCTTTTATATACATTAGCAGAAAAAACAGCCCCTATATGACATCATAGCATGGGGCGTGGTCCTGAATTCTAATATTCTCTCTCTCTCTCTCTCTCTCTCTCTCTCTCTCTCTCTCTCTCTCTCTCTCTCTCTCTCTCTCTCTCGTGCCCTCCTTCCTAATTTATATGCAAATATAATTACCTGAAATTGACATGAAATAAATTTAGAAAAAACTATAATATTATTATTATTATTATTTATTATTTCATGTATATTTATTTTATAGTGGTGCAGACGGTTCAATCAGTTCAGTATCAGGGACAATCGCACAGAATCACAACCCTGACAAGGGCAAGAAAGGTCACAGTGGATAAGATATCTCCAACTTACTGTCTTGCATTATCTATTATTGTCTGTCCATCCCCTCATGCAAGACTAGGTGGTGTACATGCACACTTAAATGCTGTTTCCATGGAGACTTGCTTAATGGGGAGACATTATTGTAATTAGCATCTACTGTATGTCTTACAGAACATGACACCTGCTCACTCTGACTGTGTGTGTGGTGGTGGGGGGCTGTGGACTACCTGCCTGGTATTTTATAATTATTTATTTATTTCTCTGGATGTTTCTAGTAGAACATGTCCCCATTATAGGAGCCATTTACTATCTGCATTTTAACTATAATTTCTATTAAGTTAGAGGTCATGTTGGTATTGCTGTGATCATTTCAGTTGTGTATAATTAGATACACATTTTGTCAAATACATTAACCATGTAGATTATTATAGATGTGTTTCGTAAAATACATTTATCTATAATAAGTATTTTGTCAAAAAACTTTTAAAAATGTTATATAAAACCATAATTACCACATAAATACAAACCTTATGTCTACCAACTACACTTTGGGTCCCTCATCTAAGCACCACAGCTGTGTCACAAGAGAGATGGGGGATGAGGGGTTACAGGGTATACAGTTAGTACGGTGGAAGTATCGCATTGAAATATTGGAGAGTTAATCATCATTATTTCAGTATTTTGATTATTTATGGAATTTGGAATATGCGTTGGATAATTCTTCATTTTAATTTGTATATATTGTGGGGGGTTTTTTTGTTTCTCTGTAGTAATTATAACATCTTTATTGAGAACATCATAGGTGAGCTTGAATTTAATTGAATTGATAAACTGGAGAATATAAACACTGTATAGTTACTGTTGTTTAGGCTGTTGCGGTCTTTCAACGGTGTCCACCAGATATGTGTGTTGGCGTTTTTACCGCAGTAGCACACGGGTGGAGACTTAAACCAGAGAGCCAACGCCAGAGAAGCCAGTTCCCCTGCCTCATCACTCTGACACCGTTCTGTCTCAGAGACCCTGACCTGCCAGTCAGAGCGTTGCATCTCTGAGGGCTCTGTTGAGTGACTAGTCCTTGTTCCAGTGAATCAAAACAAAAAGGTGCTCGGATGCTTTTGAGGAAAATCCAATTGCAAGTCGCTGCTGCAAAAGTATCATGAAAAAATCAATAAAAACATTATTGCTCTCCTATAGTCTACAACCAAATATGTTATGTTGACCTGTGCTAGGTGAAGCACATAGCAATTGGCACGGTGAAGAAATATTTCTAGCTATTAAACTGTGGCACCACATACGACTGTAAGTACTTACTATAGCTATCAAGCAAGGGAACCTGATATCAAGGACTTGTATGACCTACAGCCTCTTATTGGGTTGGAGATGTCACCAGCCTAAACTCCCTTAGTCATTCATTCAAAACCACCAGCCAGGTAATGTCCTTAAAGATGATTTTACATACATTTATATTTAACTTCAGGGGTCTTGCTCTGTAGCTGTATAGCTGATCTGTAGCTGTGGATCGACTCACGGTGGGTCTTAACCTTACGATTAACGTGCTAACCTTTTGCTAGCAATATAGCATAGCGATTAGCCATTCTTGCCCTCTACTTCTTGGATTTAAAATTAGCAGACATGCAGACTTGAAGGTAACCTTCAGTTGTATATTTCTGTACTGTAGCTCACAGATGTTCATATCAACAATGTGCACAGTTATTAATGTGCAAGATTCACCTAATTTATTCACTTGAATTCACCAGTGCACTGCCATTAAGGGATCATATGGTTTAACATGCCTGTTGTTGATAGTATAGTTCAAACCATACAATATTAATAACACATGTTATATCATATCAGACTGATGTGGCACAAGAGGATGATGAAAGCCCCTTTCTATCGTGTGGCTGAGTCGGTGTCAGAAGGTGAATAGCATATGAGTGAGGATAAACCCTGTGTTGGTGTTTCCATCAGCGCTGTATTGATCTGTGTTCAGTAATCTCCCGTTGTGTTAACCCCCCCCCCCCCTTCCTCCCATCTACCTGTTGGCCTGCCGGTCACATGTCCCTCTGTATATCCACTACCAGGACAGGAGGGTGATGCTCTCCATCATCCGCTCTCCCCTCCCCCTCTCCAGCAGTTCATGCCCTCCGCCGCTGGTTCTCACATTGCCAATATCATTCTGTCGCTCTGTCACCGTAGCTGCTTCTATCAGGGCCTTCCTTGGCACCTCCCCTCCCTAAGATTGATACAATCATTTTGACTGGCCTAACAATCTTCCTAAATTTGGGAAATTTTATATTAGGAGGGATATTGTTCAGCCCTTCTAAGGATTACTGTAGAGGTCAACCAGATTAATAAGTAATCTTAAACAGACAGGATAGTTCTGATACATCTGCACCTTTAACAAGCATTAATATTAATGTAAGGTTAAAAGCATATGAAGAGATACAGTATGTATTCTGAAAAAAACATATTTCATTGCACAGATTCAGTATAAAGAGCATTGTTTCTCTAAAATTGCATACAAACCTTTTATAATCTACAAATGTTACATTTTATATACTGTATATTCATTTCACTAAACTAGTTTTGTGGGCAGCCACATTATTGTCCCTCAATGAAACCAGCATTGGCCTACTGAAATAAGTGGCATCCATCCACTCATCCTAAAGGACCAGTTCTATGATACAGTGTCTCAGACACCGCTGAACCTAATTGGTTTATCCCTTGGAGGGAAAGAAGTATCTATCCTAATGCTGTGTAGCATTTCTCAAAATCCGATTGGTAAAAAGGTTGTGCTAGCTACTATACTGTACACCAATTACCACTGTGAGTAGTGAGTGCCATGTTAAAGTGTAAAAATAATGAAACATTAAAAACCAACGCTATAATTCTCCCTGGACATCTATCAAATCTTAACTGACAACAATACATAGGAGGTGATAAAACATAGGCTATTTTATGGACTTGTTGTCTTAATGTCCCATCCTATGTGGGATCCTATAGTTGCACTATTAACATTGTAGGACATAATCTGAAACTGTTTCTTCTGGAAGCCTTTAGATGTAATTTAATGTGTTACTTGGCTGTGTAGACACTTGGAAAACAGTTTCAAAGTGTCTACACATGCCAAGTTGTGCCGCCCCATCCACAAATGTGTCATCAGTTTCTCAATGTCCTGACAAGCTTCGCACTAATCCACATTACACTAGAAAGCTCTTTGTGTATTTCTGTAGAGCTAGTGGCTGGGGTCACCGTGGATATGTGTTGCAAGTCATGCCATGGGCTGTTGGCTACTGAACAATTGAGATTGTGGATGACTGTGATGCACACTTTTATGCATCCCACCCCTGTCTATTGTCTATTTACTGAGCCCATGAGTTGTAACCAAAGGCTGCGTGTCCTCCAGTTGACACCGAAGCAACAGTCACTTAGCCTGTCTGTCAATGTGTGCTGTTCCGACCCTAATGACCAACACCATTAGTAATCATAGCTTATATTGTACCATGTCAGAGCGTTAAAGAGAGCGGAAAATTGGGGAAGGAAAAAGGCTGTTCTAACATTAGATGGAGCTGGAAATTATTAAATTATTATTATTATTTGTATCTTGGTCAGTGGGGTAAATGTGACGTCAGATTGGCATCACCTTGATTAAGTTTCCAGTACATTTAATGGAGGAAGTCCACCCTTGCATGTACTATAAAACAAACACACATGCACGCAAACATACAGTACAGTGTATGTGCATACACATTAACCTTTTGTAGATGCAGCAAACACTTACTTTGCATATTTCTAATTAAATGCTCAGTAGAAACTAGGAGAAAACTAATGCAAATTTTTTTCTACTATAACATTGTCTAGCCAGGTTGGAAAAAAAATCATTATTTAAAATGTGAAATTACCCATAATAGCGGCCTCCTCATTTGCATTGGTCTCCTAAAATAAATGTATTCCAACATGTTGGACAGGACCACTTTAGGCAATGATGAATTGTTTTTACACTGGAGTGAAACGCCACCAGGCTTTAATTTGTCATTTGTCATGTTAAGGCAAGACTGTAGCCCCTGACAGAAAACCTGATTCACACCTTGCCTTTATTCCATCTTGTTCCATTCCTCTTAAAATGACAACCCTATTTTAAGTGTATTTTCCATTTTGAGCAACCTCTGACTGGCTGGATTAGCAGCACTTAATCACGAGAGAGGCTGCTGTCGGCTTGTGAGAAGGCAATTAGGGACAGTGTTGCTGAATGTGTTTGCTAAAAAAAAAAAAAGTTGCTGGAAATGAAATACGTCGGCATTAGTTTGACTTTTCACTCTGATGGACACCGCATGAGCAATGAATTAGATAATGACAAAAACAGATAAACAATAGCAGCAATATAAATAAACCATGCAGAACACGTACTGTACATGAAAGCAGAGATCTTTTGTGTTGTGTGTATGTGAAAACGAGCAACGGTGTCTGCAGAGGCGAGCGGCTTATAATGGTGCCAAGTACAGAGTTGTTCATCCTCACACACATCAACAGGCACACCTTGCCTTGAGGCGTGCCTGACCTCACCACTGTCTTGGCATTTGTTATCGCGAGCACACACACGCTCATGTACAGTACATGCACAAACAACGATGCGCTTGTGTGTTGTGTGCACGTGTGTACACAATGCAGTACTGGCTCACATGCATGCACACACACAGTGACACACAAACCCAATAATCAGCATACATGTTGCTTTTTGCAGGTCACCATCCTGATCATCTTAGCCCTGGCTTTCCTTGCCTGCATTGTGTTCCTGGTGGTTTACAAAGCCTTCACATTCGACCACGCCTGCCCAGATGGGTTCATTTACAAGGTATGAGAACAGAACACTTTCTCTTGTCCATAATTAGCAGTGTTCCATTAAGCTAGCTACAGTATAACGACCACGTTTTCCCATCATTTGACAAAGGCATGTTTTGAGAACATGCTTTATTATCATTAATATGTATGTGCATAGGTAGGAGATTGCTAAACCAAAATGTCACAGTGCAAAATACTTTCCAGGCGTTTTAACTGCAGTACTGACCCCAAACTTGGTGGGTGGAAGGAAATCTACATCTTTCATTTTAGTTTCCTTCCCTTCCCTTGCCCTTTTCTGACAGGGTGTGTTCTAATACTTGCATGCTCCCATAAGGCTAGTAAGTGGAGTGCTTGGTGGGAAGTCACCTTGGAGCTCTGTGTCAGCGTGCCAATCTAGAATGGATCTAGTTTTAGGCGCAGAACCTCTGCAGGGGCTTTGCCGCCACTCGGCAGAAAGGTATATTTAGCAGGGTCACTAACGCACATGCTCCAAAGTGCAAGCATGCAAGCTGTCGATAGACAGTTAGGCACACACACACACACACACATACAGAGCATTAATACGGTCTCTGGCTCCTCTCCTGAGAGCAGTATGAGGGGAGAAAAGGTTCAGCAGAGGTTCTGAGTCCTCTGCTGTCATGTTTAATGGGGAGCAAGCCCTTATCCTCGGTGCTTCCTGGCTATGAGACTTAGCACTGTCATATAAAGCCTTGGCGGAACTGCAATAATATTGCCTGTGGAAGGGAAATCCAGTCCACTGTACTGGGTTAAAGTTGGGACAGATCTATGTCACTTGCTGGTATCAGCAAGCAGCCTATACAGATGAAAAAAGTCAGAACAAGGTGTTGGCAGTCCCACCTTAACAGGTTGCCAACAAAACGGACATAGGAAGCATTCTAGAAATGTCAGTGACTGTCCTGAGTAGCCTAGTACAGGAGTAGCCTAACCTGGGACCGTTTTGAAATGAAATGTCACTACATGCAAGTAAGTAAAGGCCACATATTGTACCATTCAATTGTCTCAGACATTCTAACTGGTCAAGCTGGATATTATGTTTTAGTTTGTGTTGCAACATGCCCTAAATTAATTGGCTGGCTGACTGGGGGTGGGAGGATCAGAGCCATGGAAATAACAGAGCTACGCCACGGTCACATGGTTCATGGAGAGGCTAAAACTGGCAAATAGTTCCAGGAAGTGCTTGGTGAACAATTTGAATATATACACAAATATAATATATATAAATATATCCTGGCTATGAGACTTAGCACTGTCATATATATATATATATAAATGTACCGATTTACATTTAAAATATAATTTATAGTGTACTTTTAGTATTTAGGCTAACTTCCAGGAACTATTTTCAGGTTCCGTTGTGAAAAAACGGTCCATTGGAGTGAACGGAGGTGACGCAACTCTCTCTTTACATGGCTCTGGGGAGGATACTGTAGGTCAGAAATGATTGGTTACAATCATCATTGTCTACATCAGAAATTATCTCACACCTGGAGCAAGCAGCGGTGTTTTTCCCAGAGAGGAATCGACTATTGCTATCGGCTATGAAAGACCATTTTGGGTCTCTTCAGATAATACTTTTAAATATACAAAAATGGTGATGTTATTATGCATCACAATCTTACAGTGTTCCTGCAATGCATGGATTTTTATGTCAGTGACAATATATTATTATTATTTTATTCACATCTAGCATTCAGACAATTCTAGGGGTGTTTCCAGCACCCTTTTAAGATCAAAACAAATAAGCCTGAATAGGTGCATGGTATTCTATTGTTTGTTTTTGACTTTGCTGTATTAAATCTTTATTGTAGTCACAGACGTAGAGCATTAGCCTGATGTAGTCTTTGTTCATCTTTAAAGAATACATTTTCACATCCCGTTTGAAATCAGTGTTTTAGTGACACACTTCCTGACAGTACAACAATAGAACATTATTCAGACCGAGCCACAACATCATCCTTTTTACAATGCGCCAATTATCCTCCCTTTTGGGTTTTTGTTTGCTGTGAATTTGAGCTCTTTCGCAAAGTACAGTATATTCTTGGTTCTTATTGATCTGAGACTAAGCTCAGATCTAATCCGCCTGAGCTCTGTTCATTGTTGAACACACCTTCTTCTATCCCTTGTTCTTGCTAACAGAGTAATGTAACGTCATAACATTATCCTTGCCTGCTTTTAAATGGAAAACATCAAGCCCAGTGTAATCATCACCGTGTGAAAGCTAATCGTTCATGCTCTTCCCTCTCTCAGCACAAGCGGTGTATCCCGGCTTCTCTGGAGGCTTACTACGCGGCCCAGGATGCCAACTCTAGGGGGCGCTTCTACACTGTGATCAGCCACTACAGCATGGCCAAGCAGACCACCTCGCGCTCCGTCTCACCCTGGATGCCAGCCGGGGCCGGGGGGGGCCAGCATGACGCTAAGCTGCCCAGTGACGATGCCCACTGAGGCCAGTGGGCTCAACAGCCAAGGCAAGACGTTAGGTACATGCAGGTGCAGACACAGAGGTAGAAACACACACACACACACACACACTATTTAAGATTATAGACCAATCAAGGTGCATATGTGTTTATATAGTACATACATATAGTACATGTGTTCATGCACACATGAAGAAATACATTTAGTCTGATTGACCTTGTCTACCCAATCACATGGTTTGATCTGAAACAGGGGCGTTCCATCATCTATCACAACATCCAATGGGACTGTCATTGTCTGCTGACACATACATCGAAGCGAACACGTAAACCTATTTTTTATTTGTTGTTATTAAAAAACGTTCTTTCATTTTTTTACTGTAATGTGTGGGTGTTTTGTAAATGTATATTTGCCAATGATTTGTACATTGCTGAATTTCACTCCTGTTTGTGAAATTCTCTGGAGTATGAGGTTTTGTTTTTCTCTTTCCCCAGCCCCCAAAAGCTACAGAAACATTCACCCATTTCCTACTTTGCTAGAACTATAGAAAAATATTTAATGCTCAACTTAATTTGGTTGAGTACCCTTTGTTGCTTTGATGATCTCTGTTATTACAATGGAATAAAATGTCATGTTTGTTCAACTCCAACTCAACGTAAATTAGTTTTAATGACTAACTGAAGTTATCTTAACCTTGTTTAGTTCAATTATTTATATATTAGTTATGCTATGCACTTGTACGTAAGTCACTGCCACCAAAGCACCTCTTACTCCAGTGGAAAACATATAATTGCAGTCCTGTATTACTGTAAGACGTTCTCATGTTCATAGACACTGTACTGTGTTAAATGGTTTCACACAAATATCCTCTAGGAGACACCTTTAGCCGACTGAATATTTTATCATGGCTGTTTGACTTCCAAGTTTCTATGCGATATATGTTAGTCCTCCTGTATTCAGGCTACTTTCTGTTTTGTGAATATGCATTGTAGTAATTTTCACAATTAAGGTTACTTTTGAAGTGCTACTGCCCGTATGAGTTACAGTACTTACATATTGCTTTATTAGGTGGCCGTGTATCTTCCTTCATAAGACACAGACTCCACTAGGTTAACAAAAGGGGAATATTGTGAATAACGCAGCCATTATTTCCTGTTATATTTCAATGTGTTTAGGCTTCTTAAGCAGCCGAAGTTGCGTTCCAGTATAACATTCATTTACCTTTATATTTTTCCATCTGTTGTCTGGAAAGCTTTAATGAGATATTGTGATGTTGTTAGTTGATATGTAGCGGAGAAATTAAATCCTGGTGTAATATATCTGTGTGCATCCCTGTTCTTTTTTTTCCCTCTAGGTTTAAATTCCAAATAAAAAGAAGTTGTGACCCGTGTTGAGTGACTGTCAGTTCCATTGGCCTTGACTTTGCTGAACCGAACCTTCACGCTGTACCTAATGGGGGATTAGTCCCTCACACATGACAACACAGTCGTTATAATCCCATTTCCGTCACATTCACAGTACTCGATTAACATTATGTTAGATCCATACTCTGGCCCATGCGTGTCATTTGCCAGAGGAGCACAAAGGAGACTGGCGAGCCATAATGAACCAAGACAAATAAAATCTTCATGATTGACAGTGAAATTACACTGAGGAGGGGGGAGTATGACAGTGTTTTGAATATACAGTTTATATGCACAGTCCTCTGGGAAAAGCAGATAAGGTTTTCGCTTGTGTGTTTTATGTATAGCACAGACTGGTGTTTTCTCCTCTAATTAGCAGCTTGTGTTCTGACTGATTCAACAGCTGTCAGTATCTTACTCACTGTGGGAGGATGGCTAAGAACCTGCTGAATGCCACAGAGAGAAGGGAGGTGTTTTTGGGGGTGGGGTGTGTAAGGGCAACAAACATAGTGGGGAGGGGGGTTGACAGCGAAAAGTTCCATATTCTAATCGAAAATGTATAGATACACCTGTTCTGACATGTAAAATGTAGATTGAGAAATATGACATCACACTCTAGTTTCTGGAAAGGATGTTTTGACGCCCTGGAGTTTTAAGTGCCTCCAAGGTTGCCATTGTAGCCAAAGTTACCTTTTGCAGCATGTTAAAGGCAGAGTCAGTTAATCTGCTAAATATCCCTTCAGCGACGCCTCTCACATTGAAATGCATTGTGAAGCAAAGCGTAGTTCCATGGCTTTGTTGGTGCGAGCGGTGTTTATGCACTTTGTTTACGGAGTCAGGGCTGTGTAGAGGTAGCAGATACTTTTTTCAGCACACAGAAGGGTAAGGTAGAATGCAAGTAGATATTTGGTGAATTTGACTAAGTGTATTAGCTTACAATTAGTTTGCAATAGCTTTAACTGGGTTATGTTAGCATTGAAGCCAACGTTACCTTTTACAGTGGGCAAACTGAGTTACAACTCTCTAAATCATTTGGAACATCTTGTTTTCATATCATCACTAAAACATATATTATAAATATATTTTCCATTACACTTTTCAAGAGTTCATTCTTTTTAACGTTCATTAGGCAAACTGTTACTGATTTGCCAAGTGGGCAACTAGTGGTCATTGACAGTACTGCATATTTTGTGGTTTGCCCTTCCTGCCTAAAGACATCCCATCATGTAATATTCAGATCCAGATTCTAACCCTAAGCCTAACTGCTAATGCTGCCAGATCCATCTCTGCACTGACTATTCATCTCTCAACCATAATAGACCAGTCTTTTCAGAGGCCTTGAAGTTCAGATAAGAGAGAGTAGACAATTGGCAATCAGATACCAGGGAAACTGTTGTTTAATCCTCTGTGTAGCTCACTAATTATAACGGTGAATTGCTTCTAGGCTATAATTCATGCTAAATTCCTCCTAACACAGGATATTAGATATTGATGTGTGGAAGGGCTTATTGAGGCAGACACTCTTTTAACTTATTATTGGTGTTTCTGGGGAAGACGAGAGAATATAAGGTAAGAATGGAATTGGATATGAATAAACGTGGAGCTGAGGGGAAAGAAAATAAGTAGAAATGGAAAAGAAGAGGAGGCCAGGATGAAAATAAACATTTGATTGGCACAAAAGGGAATTATGCCTGACAGCTGGAAATGAACAGCAATTTATGTTCATCCTGCATAGGAAGTCCTCAAAGCGGAGGGTCTCCTGACTCTTCCGAAGTGGTCAATTAGTTCAAATTCGTTTGAACTAATACTTCAGAAAAATTGTTATCTGTCTTTACAACATACATTTGTTAATCAGTCAGCAAATCTTTGGCAGAACACTGTTGCTGTCTCTCTCCCTCCCTCCTCTCTCTCTCCTAGAACCTTTTCTCTGTCCACTCTAGACCATTCTATCTCTCTCTCTCTCTCTGTAGACCCCCTCACTCTCTCTCTAGACCATCTCTCTCTCTCTCTCTCTCTCTCTCTTTATAGACCCCCTCACTCTCTCTCTAGACCATTCTAACTCTCTCTCTCTCTCTTTATAGACCCCCTCACTCTCTCTCTACTCTAGACCATTCTATCTCTCGCTCTCTCTCTTTATAGAC
>JAODUK010040109.1:0-20933 GCA_027564635.1 Typhlichthys eigenmanni
CCCCCCCCCCCCCCCCCCCCCCCCCCCCCCCCCCCCCCCCCCCCCCCCCCGGGGAAGGAAAGTCACTGCAGTGATTTTTCTGCTGTGCTGGTCAACCGGAGCGGATGCTGTTCTTGCTTCCCGTCCAGCAGTCATTTCTCATGACGGCGTCGTGCGTAGGAGCACTGAATCCGGGGCTGGGGTGGTTGGGGAGGGGGGGGGAAGGGGGGGGGGGGGGGTGTTGTGGAGGTAAAAAATGACGGACTTCCTTCGACCCCAAACACCTCTTCCACGTCCGCTCGACTGATGACCACGCGCAGCCATCGTCCACACTCCAGTCACTGACCCCACCGGCCCACCCCCGGGTTTGGAGTGCTGGTCACCGTCGAGGTCAGCAGGCTGTGAGAACGCGGAGAACAGGAAGGAGGAAGACACGCAGCGTGGAGATGTCCTCCAGGCCGACGGCTTCATGGACACGTCTGAGGGAGGCGAGTCAGCAAGGGCTCTGAATCTGCATCAACTACCTCTATGGTCAGCCTGCCTGGTCTGTCTCTCTCTCTCTCGCTCTCTCTCTCTCTCTCTCTCTCTCTCTCTCTCTCTCTCACACACACACACACACACCAGACGTGTTTGTTTATTCCCCCTGGCACATCTAAGTCTTAAAAAAATGAGATTAGACTTTGAGCAATGGATGTTTGGTTTGGGAAAGGGATAAGGGATAAGGGATAAGAGATAAGGGATAAGAGATAAGAGATACAGCGACAAAGAAAGAAATCAGAGAGAAAAGGACAGAGCCAGACAAGCAGAGCCAGAGTGAGAGAGGGGAAAGAAGCGAAGCAAGATGGGAAGAGAAGGTCACCATGTCTGGTAATGTAGGACTGGCAGTCAGACTGCCTGCAGAGAGACAAACAAACAGTTTCTCAAAAAGAATGTCCTTCAAAATCCAGTTCCTCACCCATGAGTCCTAATGAAAGCACTATTCAAATGTTATGGCTGCCAAACATTCCCTTATTAACATCCTTTTGTTAATTAAATTCAAGAGAGAAAAGAAAATAATATATACAAAATAGGGTAAAACCAGGTCACACATATTCAATAAATGTGTTTTTCTGAATTTATTCACAAGATTTGAGGAGCTGAGGAAATAATATGTGCTCACACTGAACCTTTTGGGATTTACAGAACATTTTGTGCAGACAAGCCAAGTATACTGTAACACTTGGAAGGTGGAGAAAACAGGTCCACCCATATGTGCTAAAGCAGCTGATTCCAATTAACACAGCCCTAACATTAGTGAAATCAGCTGCTTTACTGCTTCAGGCAGAAACACATGGGGGTGTATTTGTACCGTATGAACACTTCTGTCTAAAACGACAGCTTCGAATTTGCAGGCGGGTTATATCCGCCTCTTTTAATTAAATATTTCCATAAAACTAGACCTTGCGCTTGATAATGCACACCAATTTCATAATAATGCAAGAACAAGCCCGCAAAAGATGATGCTTTAGACGTACTGTAGATGGAACACAAGCTGGCGGGTGATGGGTTACTGTTGGATTGCTGCATGCCCTTACTGTGTCAAGGAAGGAAAATAAGCCATTGGTCACTAGCATTGCAAGTAAATCACCAACGATGTGGCAACTATAAGGTCAGAGGCACTAAAACGTCTGACCAGAAGATTTACAGTTCAACAACAAGACACAAGAAATATGTACTCCCTCAGCTTCAACCGTTATCAGCATTCCCATGAGCAAGGCACCTCAATTGTTAAAAAATGCTTAAAACAGAGACATCTGGGAATAAACTGCCAAAAGTATTTTTCATAAAAACTATGTGTAAAAGAGAGTATTTTAATAGAAATAGAAACCCAACACGTTAAGCCATCCACAATAAAAAACTATTGTTATCACAAGGAGAGAGTATGACAAGCCTTTTATTGATGCTATAGCAGTGAGGAATGGCTGGCCCCTCCGGCAGCAAACCAGCTCCTATTAGCAGTTACAGAGCAAGCTTCGCTCGCTGTTGGCTTGTGTTGGCAGCGCACAATAAAGGTTGGGTGCTGTTAGGGCGGGGGAGCCTGGAATAGCTCCAACAGCCGGAGTTCTTAGAACCCAGCGGCCAATCTGGAAAAAGACTCTGAAGAGAGAGAGGGGCTGGAAGTCTCGAAACCTGCTGAGAGTTTTGACTAACTGACATGGTTGGAAAGGAAGGCAAATGGGAGGAAAACAATGGTAATCGGCAGGTGGATGTCGGCCTTCTACAATGAGCATTTTTGGTTTCTTGAATAAGGCTGCGTGTACACCAAAGGTTTTTTTCTCAGCTGAAAATGTTGGTCGCTCTGCTAATAAACCCAAACTGGCAGCGCTTTTGTAAGCGCAGTATTTTTTCAGATGAGATGAGCTGAGACGCTTTGGTTGCTATGATACAGAATATCTGTGGGAATTCATATGTTGAAAATAGACTAGTTTGTGTTATCAACACATTATTTCATTTTTAATACTTTACACATTATTTTTTGTGTTGTTTTGGTAGTGCGGGGATATCATCTCACTATTAACTTCTCCATAGTTATTGTCGTTGTGTGCAAGAAGTAGGATGTGACGGTTGTATTTGTCCCGCCCCTTCTCCGCTGCCATTGGACGGCCGGGGAAACAGTGACAATGATAGGCGGCGTTTCACCCAAAGTTGAACATTTTTCAACTTGAAAAAAGCGCCCGGATGGGAATAAACGCCCAGCACCCGGCGCACAAAAAACGCTCTGCATCATGGCACGCTCCTGGTGTTTTAAGAAGCCTGGAAATATGCGGCGCTCCCATTGGAATCAATTGAAAAATAACGCTGGCGTGAGAAAAAAACCGTTTGGTGGGCATGGAGCTTAACGCATTAATAATTCGCAAACATATGCATAGGCAGGTCAGACCTTTGGAGGACATGCACCACAAATACCTCTGTCCTGGATCTTAAAGTGAGCAGCGCACCTTACCAAAGGGTTCGCCAGTGTTTTGCGGGTGCCAATTAGGAATATCCTTCTTTATTAATTACTCCTCTAAGCACATAGGGAAATAATTGGAGCTTCTGCGATGGTAATTCAAAAAAGGGTAGGCGCCTTCCAAAAAAAATGCAGTTTTGAAGGAGCTAGTTAAAAGGCCTGGGCTCTAGACATGAGTAGAGACCTATTTCCAAGACTCGTCTTTGAAGGTAATGAATTACGGGATATCACAACCTTGCAGCTGAGAGGGGTAACATAAAAGGTACAAAGGCTAGGAGTTAAAGTCGTTGCATCCCTGCCTGAGTAATAAGCTTCTTTTGGGTTTCTGCATAAATTTTACAACATGCATGCTTGTGCGTGTGCGTGTGCGTGCATACGTTTTGTGTTTTTTAATTTTGCTGATATAAAGCGGCTTGCTTGTGTTTTGCTAATGAATTCACGTTTGTGAGTCATCAAAACGCACGCGTGTGCGTGTGTGCGTGTGTGCGTGTGTGTGGGTGGATGTGTTGACCACAAATAAGGGGCCCGGTTCTTGCTGCAACCTCAATCAATGCATGTCAGAGGCTTCTACACCCACCATCTATTACCTGTCTCGCTGTCTCTCTCCATGCAAGCCTTTGGTTAATAGGTCACTGAGCAGGTAGGCACCGTTGACAAGCAAGCCCAACGTCACCGCCCATGGGCGGGAGCCTGTAATTACAACGTGATCTGCGCCATGATTACCAGTAGATGAACCTCCACCTGTCTCGTTTTCCACCAACTGCATTCTACCCCTCTCTATTCCTGCTCAATCCCCCTTTCCTACTCTACTTTCTCCAGCGCAACGAGTGAAGAGGGTGATAAGGGGGGGACTGGTTACCATGGCCACACGGTATTTAACAAGTTATTAAGAGAAGTTGTTCTGTTACGCTCACCCTCTTAATCACGCGAGAATTGGGGCCCCTGCTGCCGCTCAAGAGAAAATGTCAGCCGCGACGATTTGATTGGCTGAAAAATGCAAATGTGAAAGCCATTATAACAGTGATGAACTTCACTAAGCACTGAAGCCCTGATTATTTAAGAAGGGGGGGGGGGGGGAGACTCCTTGATACGTTTTGTGTCTCAGTCTTGACTTAATGACTAGAGGGAGGATTTGATACACATGAATGTCTTCCAGTTTAACATCCTTTTATACAAATTGTGTGTGGCTCAGTGGCTGAGGACAATAAGTCCACAAAGGAGGTCACAAAGACATCTTTCTCCAGAAGTAGACGACTACAGTATTTGTGTTTTGCCTGCCGTTTGCCTGCAGTTCCCCTATGACCCACGATGAGGGGGGTAAGGAAATGTGCAGCATGTCCATATTTTCCAACAGGACGCGAGGATGTCCTCACCAAGATGAGGAGCAGATTGCAGGCCAAACAGGGTCAAGCCATTGCCCTGAGCTACAGAGCCAAGTCAATAAACATCCCCGAAACACAGGCTGTGTGGGTCTGCATCCTAGCCAGGCTCTTTCATATTATTCATCCAAACGACAAAAGAGATAAATTAAGTTTGTCAAGCAGGGTCCCGGAGGGTCCCAAAGTCTTGGTGCTGCGCCACGTCCAGGGAAGATGGACAGATGGAATTAGTCATACTGTATGCGTGAGTGTGCGTGTGTATGACTTTGCTTTGACTCCACAAGACGGATAGCGAGGCTCGCTTGTTCAAGGATAAGCGGACGTGGAGAGAGAGAATGACAACGTGCCTCTGCTGCTTTAGTCCATTATAAAAGAGAAAATGGCGGTCGCCGGGAGCCTAGGGAATGGGGGGGGGGGGGGGGGGGTAGCTTGTTGTCAGCCCAGCTGGAGGCTCCTCTGGGGAGAGATGCCGGCCGGTCGTTTAAAGCCTCCCTCCGACAGCCGCTGAGAAGTATGTAGCGGCTGGGCTTAGGGACGGCTGTACACCCATGGGTGTTTAGCGGCGCTCAACGCACTTCTCTCCGGGACGTGATTTATGCGGGACATTCCTATAGCCTGCCTATGGTGCACTACGGGCCGGACATGCCGCTGTGTGGCGGTGTGGCCTGCTGGGGACAAAAACACTTGGCACTTGTTTCACTTAGCTGTAAGGTCGGCTCAATTAACGGGAGACCTTGACAGCAATTTGTGGCTCAAATCTGGACTGTAGTGTTCAGACATTTCAGTTCGAAGCACTCATTAGAGCAGAAGTTCTCAGTGTGTGAGTGGGTATCCCCACATAGACTTGTTCCAATCTAATCAATTTACCTCTCTCTCTGAAGTCAGTGAGCTCATATATATGCATTAAATCATGAAATCTTACTGTATATTGAAGTTACATCATTACTCATTAATTTGTACCTACTGTATAGTAGTTTGATTTTAGAGTTTACTTTAACATATGAATGTTGCTGTTGAATGGAGGAGTAACTTTGTATCCATGCATCTAAATCAAAATACATTATTTATGTCTGTCAGGTCTTCGGGTAGGTCGGACGCAAAGCGCGACAACTGGGCAGGTTGGGAAACTGATTTATTAGCAGTTTAAGCTACAAACAGGACCACGCACCACAGGCGAAAAGCAACAAAAGACTATGAACCGACACGGGACTGGTCATTGGGTAGGGGGATAACGATAGGCAGGTGTAACCAATGAACAATCAACATGGCAGGCAAGCACGGGACGAAATACGAAAGATGTCGGTTGCAACAGATATAACAGAATACAGGGCAACAGGCCAACACACAGAAACAGACAGAAACACAACAAACGACTGTGGACGATCGTGACATTGTCTATGTGTGCTGAAGCATTCAGAAATGGCACTGAAAGCAAGCTATACGATAAATCTGTCACAACACATCCGAGTATAGAGCAGTAAGTTCAGGAGTTCGTTATCCATCAAACTGATTGATTGAATGTAATACAAATACTGTAGGATGGCAGCATTCGGCAACTGTGTTCTGTTTTTTAAATGCATACTCTAGGACTCTAAATCCGTGACTGAATTCTTTACAAGCACAGGAGAAAAACTGACTTGCATTTTTTCAAGTACATGGTCTTATGAAAGTTGCAGAAATCTTAAATTATTCAAACCTTTCCACCTTTTAAATATCGTGATACACAAAAATGTATACTGCTATCTGTTTATTGTGTATAATAATTGATTAGGTGTCTTTTTGTGCCAAAATAAATATCTATTTATTTATAGTGATACAATTTATTAAGATTGTATTTGGTTTATACGAGCAAATGTCTGCAATAAATAGCCTAATCAAAAGCGTCCAAAAATGAAAACACATTGGAAAACAAAGCAAAGCTTTTATTAAAAGCCAATTATCATAGGTAATGTATATTTTTAGATACAGTATATTGCTAGATTATTAAACCAACCACAGTTGCCTCATACAAATAATGTCAGCTCATTATGAATCTCTGTGAAATCTGGACAGAAATATGTATTTACAAAACCATAGAACGACCATCTGAGAGTTCATCTAAGATGGCCCGTATTTCACTCTCCTCTCCTCCAGACATTATTTGTGTTTAAACAACTGGACTTCATCAGCAAGTCAAAGACATTCTGAGAGCAAGCCACAATCTTTAGTTTCACATCTAGCTTTGGGTTATTGATGCGCTGGTATATACAATCTTACTAAATCATATCATATGTTGATGAGTAATGGTTTTCTGATATGTCACACAAGACAATAATGTAAAATTATGATTTTCTAGTTTTACTCATACTTGTAAGCTAAGATGTATTTGTTCATTCCTCATCATCACATATGTCAGTGTTAAGTAATTACAGTATGTTTTCTATGTTGACTGCAATAATGGAGAGCACATTGTGTCATACTGGGAGGCTTGGAGGGGCGTTTCATGAACGTCTTTCCATCGTGCTCAAACTCATTAGCCATTCCCAGATCGAATGTCTGTTTGTTCCTCTTGGCTCGTGGTTCAAGTTCTACTGTAGACTGTACATTTAATGGTATTGAACCACGCTGACAGACCTCCTTGGCCAGGGATCATCTGTGTGATGCAAAGGAATGCTATAAGCCTTGTTTCCACACCAGACACTTACCTACAGTAGTCTAAATTAGGGGTGTCGCGATATACCGGTAGAGATGAATACTGTGATAATACAAAATGTAATATTGATAACGTGCTGAAAATACACGTGATAATATCGTCTAAACAATCTTAGCAGCTTCAGTTAAACCTGATGGACCCGCGACTTAAATTTGGCATGAGGTTTCTGGTGGTGAGTGCAGGCTTGACGGAATGAGACCATAGTTTTATGAATGAGACACACAAACAAGGAATCAGCAAACGAGCCTTCGTTTGGGTGCTGGCGATACAGGTGGGTGTAAATTGGAGCAGCGCACACCTGTTAGTTAAGAACGGAAAAGGCGCATTTAAACCCCCCCCCCCCGTCGCTAGCAGGCACACCACCAACAATTAGGCTGCTATCAATACGTTTTTCAAGTCTCAAAATTCCAATCCCAAAGTGATTGCTATCAAAAGCAAGCAACTAGTATGGTTAACGTATACCCTGTACCTTGCATTTTCAGTCTAGCCATCAGATTTTCTTTCCATTGGAAAACATAAACATTGCTTCACATAGGCTCTCTCTCTCTCACTATATATATATATATATAGGCCTACTAAGTCACAAAGCTGATATCCCAGAAAAAACATGTGCAACTACAGATAAAAAGCTTTGATACCTCACAACAAAACACATTTCAAGATTAATTTAACTGATATCATTATTATTTGTATGTATATAGATAATAATATTATTAATAATAATAATAATAATAATAATACTAATAATAATAATAATAATAAATATTATAAATATTAAATAATATTGTTATCGTGACACCCCTAGTCTCAATAGGTCTGATGTGACAATTTGCAAGTCAACTATGAGTGAGAATGTGTACAATATCCTCACCTGTGTCGAAAAGGAACATTATTGATGGCATTGAACAAATACACCGAAAATAATTTCCCCTGAAATAAAATGTTCAAAGCAGGTAAGCCATTTGATTGCAGTGGCTGGTGTCAAAAGGAGGAATTTGCATACATTGAGGCTAAAGAACCTCCCCCTCCCCTCCCTCTCTCTTTCCTGCTCTGCTCACAGCTTTCAACTCCTTTGTCTCCGACACACAGACAGCTCAGCTTGTTCCTGTTTGCTCATGTGTAGCAGCAGAGCTGGATAGAAAACATATTGTTTCATCAATCACATCCTATTCTTCCAGACAGGGGACGCCTCTCACGGAGGTCGCATTGTGACGAGCCCTCGCGTAAAAAAAACCCCAACAAAACAACTAAAACAAACAAAGATGACAAATATTCATTACAGCAGCACTTTCGACATGTCTCTATCACACTGTACCTACGCTGACGGCATTGTCTGGTTCCCAAGCAACACTGGAGACGCCGGTCGCTTGACTGACAGCGTGTTGACAGCGTCTTAACACACGAGAGCGATGTCTGCTGCGCCTGCCTCCCCAGTGACTCGGCATTAGATCAAATGGAGAAAACGAGATCAAAATAAATAAATAAAAATAAATACACAAAAAAACGGGGAAGAATTAAGGAGGACGGCATCAGTCTTCCATCGCCGTTTGGCTAATGTATTCAGGAACTTTTGTCTTTCAAGTCGTTTTGTTTGACGCGCGGCCCAGAGCAAAGCCGTGCCCGTAGAGCTAGCAGCTCCACGGCCTATCTCCCCTCTGCCTCCCAGTCCTGTCTGTCACATAAGCGTAGCTGCGACCCCACTTGTAAGCCCCTGGGCTCTGCATATGTCCTCCATTTGCAGTCATGAAAGCACCACGTTCAAGACACTTACTCATTTTTCTGCAGAGCCAGGACCAGTCGCTCGCCTTCTGTCTCGATAAGGAGCTTGAGGGACATGGGGTGGCCCTGCAGAGACGAAAACACCCCAGAGAGATCAGTTTTGGAATGGAGAAGGCTTTTGATCATGGAAAAATGGCTAATGTAGTAATGTCATGTTGTCAGGCTGAGGGAGGGCGGAGTTTTGGCTGAATCATTTATAAAAGAAAGCACGCACTCTTTGTGTAGCCTTTGACTACACATACATCAAGAACATCAAAAACATCAATCGTATTGCTGACAAAATGCTGCATTAAGGAGAAAATACAGTTTACTTTTTTCATTTAATGAAAGCAGTTGTCCTTATTAAGCTAGTTTGTATCTTAGAACAAGAGAAGGCGAGGATTAGGCCTGTGGCATTATTCCATTTAGATCCTGCAGAAAGACACAAGTCTGAATTAGATCACTTTGAGGGGCCATGTGTCTTTACTACAGTCTCGAGAAGTGGCACACAGTCACACAACTCTATTGTTTGGTGTCTCTCTCTCACACACACACACACAAGCCCATTTGACTTATTGCCAAGCTGTTGCCCAAATATACAGTATAAACGCTCTAACACAGGAACACACACATCTTAACAGTTCAGCGTGGGCCAATTGCAGCAAAGGGCACTGCTCTCTGGTTTAGGTCATCCGTTATCCCACGCCGAGCAGAATGTCTAGTGTATCATAAGAGGATATGGAAGCAGCACACTTTAAAGATTGAGGCAATATCATTGCACAAGTCGTGCAGGGGGAAAAAAAAACTCTTGCTCCGTTTAGCCAGAAGGTCACGACCCTGTCGCACTACTCTGCCGTCATCCGACCCCTGTCTACTTGAGGGACAAGCTAGTTCTCTCTATATTAGGGACTGCTGTCACGGCAGGGTGACACACTGCTGTATATTCACACTAACCTGCATTCATGGTGTTGATACAAGGGGTACTGCATCACCATGCAACGTTCGTTGTGATTCGACCTGTTCATGATTTTTACATTACTGTTTACATCATATGCTGTGCATATGCTAATGTCAGCAAAGCATCAAACTGAAATATATACATATAAAGTACATGTAAAATATGTTTTTTTTTTAAAAAGAAGGGGAAAAAAAGGGACCATAATAATTTAAACACAAACAAATGTGTTCATATGCATAGATAGAATGTGCTGTATGTATGCATGTATAGAGATGTTCTATTCATATGGGAACTCATGACGATGCAGATTCTTTCATGTTTGAATGTTAAATTAATTTACTCTAGCACTTCCGAAAGTAACACATACCGTTTGGCTATTATTAATCCTGGAAGAAGTAATTTACTAATGACTCATTAATAGAACTTGGAAACCCAAGCTGTGTGTTTAAGTGTGCCTGGCAGCAGAATAGATGTGGGGGTTTTTTTCTCAGTGTCTGCCACTATTTCGCCACACCGACCGATCCAGGCATCCCAGATTTCAAACATTTCATTAACATTCCAGCCAGCCACTGGAATGTTAAGGAAGTGTTTCCCTGTCTCAAAACGTGGAGAGGCAGAACACATGTTCAGATGGAAAGGACTTACCATGTTTAGAAATGTGTTGAATCAGACACTCTCATTAACTGTAAGATAACCCACAGCTTGGAAACACACAGCTATTTCTGCCTACTGTCTAATGTACCATATAGGAGTTCTCAAAGCTGTGTTTCTAACCCTTCCCAACTGGCTGTTATTTTGTTGACATGTTGAATTAATCTTTTTTTTAATCTATTTTTATTATTATAAAGAATTATAAAGGTATTATAAGGTGGATGTTTTCAATGGTGTTTATTATATACACTGGGTGCGTGCGTGTGTGTGTGTGTGTATATATATATATATATATATATATATATATATATATATATATAATACAGGTGTAACGGTACGTGTATTCATATCGAACCGCTCGACACGGACGTTACGGTTCAGTGCATGCATTTGTACGGTATGGTGCGAAGATAGCTGAGCGAGCATAATGCAGAACCAAAATTCCCAAGCGTGAGTTCCAGATTGTAGAACTTTCTGTTTCTTTTCAAACAGCTGTGTGGGGAAATGTTGGGCGTGATGTGTTGGGTTGGAAAAGCACGGCGCGTTATTTGCGTTATTCAAGAGTAAAGGTCGCTTTTTCTCCGACTTAGGACACTGCCGTGCACGGAAACGACACAGATTGCTGGTGGATTCTACTTGCCCCTCACCACCGACACCATGTGTGTAATGTACTCTTACTAAACTTTGCATTGCTGTAACGTGTGGAGGGAGTGACGGTCCAGGACACACCAACAAACGACACAAAGACACGGATGTTCCTGAGTCGTTTAATGAATCGGTTTTACACAGCCGACTAAACTCAAACAAACACCAAACAGCTGCAACGTGGCAAGACGATAACCGACAACAAACTGAACATAAGCCACAACACATACCCTCCTCCACAGTGAGTGACATAGTACAAATAATGGTACAATGTCTCGGGCTTTGGCTTGTTGCATAACACATCGGTGAGAATGAATAGAACGGGGCGTGCCGCCCGTCTGTGCAGCTCCCCATTACAACTGCATAGTGCAATACTATAAACATAATATCAGGCAAGATTTAGCCATTAACGTAGAATTATGAATGTGTATTATTATATGACAAGAACTCATGTGAGCAACATTGTTAATACAACGTTGTAACAGTTGGATAAATGATATGACTGGGAAAGGGAGCGTGGCTGAGCTAATAAATAGTTTTCTTGTTAATTATTATTTATAGTGCATTTCTACTTCTACAATATATTTCCATGGCACTTTCTGCAATTTTTTTTTTAAATGTGAAGCTTTTTAAGGCTATAAGCTAATATGGTATATAAGTAAAAACACCACTGTACCGAAAACATACCGAACCGTGATGTCTAACCTGTTCTTGTGTCAATCAATGTCATAGAGACCTCAACTGAAACCGCCGGCGGGTTCGTCGGGTAAAACAGGCTAAACAAAGGTATGAACCGAACCGTGACTTCAGTGTACAGTAACACCCCTAATATATACATATGTTATTATAAAAATGATATCTAAGATGCGTGAATACAGCTAAATATGTTGTGTATAGCTTGCAATCCCTTCCGTGTATGTGTGTTTAGGTGTGTATTGTTATGGGATTAACATATGTGGCCATTACTGAATGTAAAACCAATTCATCATAATTCAACACAAAATAAATATACAATGATATATACAATTATTAACTGTGCTTATGATTAATGTGTGCACTGTATTGTTTGTCACCTGGGATTGGAGCAGGCTAATTGGCCTCCAGTCATGTCCGACCAATAGAAGAGGCAGTGTTCTGTAGTGTTTCTGCTTGGCTGGCCGCCTGTGGTGAAAAGGTTTGTTCCAATGGTTTCCTGTTAGACAAAATGAAATATTGTACACACTTTAGAGTGTCTAACAATGCAAACTGTCATTTCAAATTCTCAATTTCTCAGGCCGTCACTGCACTGTATAGTGACGTGGTGTCTTTTGTCATAGATGAGAAGCATAAAAGCTTTTACAGATAACTGGTAACAGTTTTAGTGTAATGCTTCTAAAACAATCTCAATCCTATAAGAGACTCACTTAAACATAATGGTGGATGTAAAGCCTGCCAAGAAATGCAAACACTACACCGTGTGGGTGTCTTTCAACTGACAATTATCCACATTGACAAAATAAAATGTCATCTCTGATACGTGATCGTCTTGCCAGCCCAGAGCATCTGTTCACTACCTATTTATAGGATGCCAGTCCAGCAGAGCATATCTGTTGTCATCATGAAGCCATGGATATAACAACAATAACCAATGCTCTCAGACATCAAGGAAAACAGAAAGCAAGGAAACTGTGACCAGTCAATATGTTGCTCCTTCATATGACTCTCCCGTAATTCTCCTGCAGGGAAGAGTTGTTGGTAAAAGAGCGGTTGTTGGTGCTGCTGATAGTGCTTTATGTATAGGCCTGGCATTGAGCCTAAGGATTAGATGTAGTTTCATTGCTTCCAACATGCTTTTTTCTCCTCGCTTTCATAGAGTAATGTTCTGGCAGTGTTTTAAAGGGGGTAGAGGTCTTCACGGGTCCTCCGAGACCCGAAATTCCGAGACCAGACCGGGTCGGGTTCAACTTTGAGTGTTTGTCTCGGATCTGGGTCGGGTCTGACATAAATGCTATGATTCTCGGATGAATGCCATTTAACAACTGCACCCGATAATTAATGAATACATATGTTTACATTATTATATGTAGCTTATATATATATTTATATATAAAGAAACAATTACAAAAATGTTGAAAATGAAAAGTCTAAATTGGTAAATCTAAATTATTAACTAAAATCTGACTGAAATGAATTTGCTTACTTTTATAATTTGACGGCAGTGTGGGAACCTGTGCGTTCCTCAGCCAAATTTTCTGCACTAATCCTTGACTATTGATGGCGACATGGCATCGCCTGTTGCAGCATTATTTTAAGATTCTGTTTATTCTTTCAGTACTCAGCAAGTCTTTTGGACCCGAACAAGTATGGGTCTGTTTAAAAAAAAAATCCATTGTACTTTTTGGGTAGTGGTCTGTTTATCGTTAGGTCCGTTCGGAACGGATCTCAATTTATGGGTTTTTAATTTATGCAAATCAGGTTGTGAAAAAATATTTGGTTAATTTTGGATCGGGTCCAAGACCTGCGAAGACCTCTAAAAGGAGGTAATGTGCATTTACTGTATTTGACCACAGGGGGAATAAAACAACAATAAAATGACACACACACATGACACACAAGTGTGCCACCAATATGACTTCTGAGATTTTCGCTTAAATAACTTATTTCAAGAATACTGGAGCTCTATATGGTATTGGTGCTACAAGATTAAGAAATACATTTACCCTTAAACTCTATATTATTTGGCCCAAGGTAAAAGTACAATATGTACTATACTACTTTTAACTGTAGAATAAGATTCAATATCTCTAGGAATTGTTATAAGAATTATAAGAATTATTATAAGGACACAGTGTGGCGAAGAGAACAGTGTAAATTTAGCTCCACTAAGTATTGTGTCCCATTAATTTCAGCACATAAATGCAAATGTGAATATTTTCTAAAGCTCATCAATGCATCAATGTTTCAAACAGTATTTGCTTTTGGACTCTGAATATGCCTATTAATAGACTACATATATTGCCTCTGAATAGACTACATATACTGTACCATGTTTAAGGACGCTTTAACTCGGACTCACACTCACATTCGCACAGCATTTCCGAAGCTACGTGAATCACACGGCCACACAGACGGGAACGGACGCTATTACCCTTTCCTTCAAGGACTGTGTCTCTTCCATGCTCAAGCAATATGACTCAGCCAGACAAAAATGCTGAGTCTGCCTATCGTCCAGCGTTAATAAGCCAGCTCTGGCATCGCACGCCCTGGCTGAGGCCGAGCTATAGCTGCGCTCCTTTGTTTGTGTTCCGTGTGTCTGTAGATCATCACTGAGCTTCTCCAGCTGATAGCACTGAGCCACAGACCCCCAAGCTGATGATGAGATACAGGACATAATCCCCTAACAAAGGGAAAACACCCCCCCCCCCTCCCTCATTAGTCTTAAAACTCATCTGTCTGGGGGGATAAATGAGGATTGGCTCTGCCTGCTACGTGAGAGAGACACAAAAGCAGAACTTCACAAAAGCCAAACAGAGACGTTTCAGGCTCGACACACAGAGGTTATGTACACGCATCGAGGCCGGCGGTTTGCGGGTGACGGTAACGGATCGCAGTGGCTATCGACTTTAACTGCGGCGCGCTTCACAAGATAAGGCTCACAGGCAGATTGGATGCCTTGGCTTCAAAGCCTGTGCGTGTGAATGGCCATTTTGCTAATACGGGGTGTGCTACCAGATTTAATTCCCCTGGTAGCGGGGAGAAAGGCTGCAGAAACACTTTTTTTTAACGTGTCAACGTTTGTTGAAGCTGGTAGACTGAGGTTTGTGTGTGTGTGTGTGTGTGTGTGTGTGTGTGTGTGCACAAAATACAGTAAGTGGCCTTAGTTAGTTGTAAAGTCTTAAGACACAGTAGAAGCATTGGGGGAATAGTTAAAGTGGCACCAAAACCTGAGGCATAATTTACGTGTTCAATAAAGCTGAGTGTAAACAGTGGTCTTAATAAAGCCAATCTCTGGCCGTGATCAGCTTCCATTATGCTCCAGTGTGCACAAGGAGAGCCTGTGCCATTTATATTACCTCAATAAAGTCAGTGCTATGTGGGGGGTTAGGCCATCAGTGTATTGCTTATAAGAGAAAACTGAACTCTATATGTATGTACTGTGTGTGTGTGTGTGTGTGTGTGTGTGTGTGTGTTCTTTGTATGGCTATTGTGTTCACAGGTCAAGATTAATAATGCTTAATATCTCAGCCTCTAAGAAATAGTGTAAAAAAACCAATAAGCTGCCATTTAATTAAGTCTGTATGTTCACATGTTTTTTTTAGTTTCTTTCTTTTCTACACGACTGCATATTTTAATACTTGGGTTTAGGTGTAAGCACATAAAGTAGGCACACGCTACACAGCATCGCCGAGACCCGCTGGAGCTTCTCATTCGCAGTGGCGTGGCATTTTCAGGGGTGACACCATCAAGTAAGTTCAGCTCACACACACACAGGCAACCGTTTTCATGGACATCGTGGTGCATTATGTTCCGGTCACGTCAGGACTCGATCCATCTATACCAGAGATCTTCAACGTTTTTCTATACCAAGGACCCCTTGGCTGATAGAAACACAGCATAGGGACTCTCTTTCACATATGGCAGTGGTTCTCAAACTGGAGGTCGGGACATCCTGAGGGTGATGCGAGACACAGAGGAGGGGTCACAAGATGATTTTATGAAATTAAATAACATTTTAAAATGGCATAGTTTAGACATAATTTTTAGCAGTAGTACAGTTTAAACATTACTTTGATGTATTCTGCTACTAGCCTGTATTAAAATACTATCAAATAATATTATGGCTGCTATTCTTCTACCACCTCTGGGGATAGCGGGGGCCGCGATTCTCTGGCATTGTTATTTTGGTGGGTCGCGACCTGAAAATTTTGAGAACCCCTGACATATAGTATAAGAAATGTTGTTGCCGGGAACAATAATGTGTATCGCGGCCTATAGTGCCATGTATAAAAGTAAGCCGCTTAGCCATTCAAATAATGATTGACAGATTTGTATGTTTTCAGCATAGGTTGTATTTATGTCGTGTTAATTTTCTGACATTTATATTATTGGAAGAAAATAAGTTTGTGATCAAATAATATGAAAGACCTCCTGCAGTACCTCTGAGGACCCCCTTGGGGTCCCGGACCCCTGTTGAAGTCCTTGATCTATATGATTTCTGGCTGCAGGCAACATATAGATGACCTTCTGCTGCCTCACCCTTAAGGCCACAGCTCTCGACAATGTAGTTCCAATACCCCAACACACACACACACCTTCATCCCCAGACCCGTGGTTGAAAACAAAGCAACAACTGTGCAGCTTTATTAAACCCCAGAGCCTGCTCTTTTTTCTTCTGACAGGCAACTGTGAAATAATGTATTCATAACAGCCTTTACTTCTTCACTGCAAATGGCATGCTGTTCTTTTCATCTGCTAAACTACTAAATTGATGAGGGTATTATTCTCCCCCCCCCTTTCCCACACACACAAAGAGACCCCAGATTCGGGGTCTCAGGTACAGATTGCGTCCTAATCCCACTGCCCTCATCCAATAGCTGGAGGCAGACGCACAAGGACACCCTCAAAAGTGACTTTGACAGCGACTCCATCTCCAGTCCTGGAAACATTACTGATTACAAAATGAAAAACAACGCCTTTGGCAGCTCCACGAAGACCACTCTTTGACATGCAAAGAACCCCATGAACAGCACGAAAACAAGTGCGTGGGGGGAATGGAGGGGGCGCGGACAATTCCAGATTTGCTTGACAAAGGGAGGACAGTGTGCAAAGTTACCGCTCAGAACTTGGGAAAGACACAGCCGTGCAATAAGAGCATATGGACTCAATCAGAGCGTAGAAATAAGTACGAGTCACTCAGCATCAAGCAGATCTGTCTAGAAAACAACCGACTGCAGAAGAGAAAACACGGTTCCCTCCCGGCCTTCCGAGTCTTGATGAAGCAAATCTAATAAAATGATGACCATATTTCATTTATTCTGGGTCAAAAGCTTTTTCTTCACAGCCGCTCGTATCCCAACTGAAAGGCGCAATGTCACATAATCTGCTAATCTAATCTGTTAATCTGCGCGATGTCTGGACCGTGGCCAAAACTGTGCTTGCTTTCTCGATCAACAGTTCGTTCCGACTTCAAATGTTTGGGAGAAAGCCTATTTGATGATCTTTTAATAATGTCTGATTGACATGCACTCCACAGCCTTAATCTATTCCCAATCAGGCAAACAATTAATGGTAATTCAAAAAGAATGATTGGATAAAGCGGACCAAATGTAATACATTCATCAATGACCTTGCTAATAAAACAAAGAACTGCACTGTCCTTTTGGATTCAAAGAGATTATAATGCGAAGGAGAAATGTGTAGGAGCTGGTAATCTTGGCTTGCTTTCTCAGTAAACACCTCGCACCATCAACGGGAAACTATGGCAACAGCCTGGGTTTCACTGTGATGATAACACACAAATCTGACATTGACATCATGGTAATATGAGTGCCCACATAATGGGCCGGGGGTGCGGTGGGGGGTGGTAAGGGGGGTTATTTACACGCCATCATCACAGAGTATGGTTGAGAATCGCTCATGTTAGGATTTATTGTGGAAAGATTTATTAGTAGTCGAACAGATTTGGGCATTTTGGGGTCAGGAAATGGCCTTATTCACAGTGGGCTGGTAAAAGAACAACGCTCCCTCTACTGGCCAATGGTGTCATTGTTTCCCTTTCAGCATTTTTGCTGTCTCTATCTCTCTCTCTCTCTCTCTCTCTCTCTCTCTCTCTCTCTCTCTCTCTCTCTCTCGCTCAGTGCCCCCCATCCCCAAACCACCCACCCCCCACACTACACCCACCCCAGCCCATTTACTGCGGCACTACCCCGATGTCATCACATAATTACTCTATGGGAAAATGGATGGAGCTGCCACAAGAAGAATACCCCCCCCCCCCACCCCCCACCCCCACCCCAGCGCTGTCCAAGAAGCCGGTTGTGCTTTGCGCCAGGCGGCTAACACATCTAGCACCTCCCCTACCGAGAGTGACCCCGCTTGACGGCCTGGCGCCGTGCTACTGCGCCCGCCTGCCCGGGCAAGAAAGGTCATTCCGAGAGAGGAGCATTTGGAGCAGCGTAGCGTGAAAACCTGTTAATGTACAGTATGCCCCAATGGTGGATTTGACTCACCCCCACCACACCCCACAGTCTCCGTCATTGGGAGCACATGTCTGGCACATGCTGAAAGGGCACAAAAGCCACTAGCCCCACTAGAAAGAGAGCTGGGGAGGGGGTCGGGGGTGCCCCCTACACTTTAATTTAGGCTGCACTACTCTGCGGTGGTGGTAGCCACATCTTCGCTACAGCAGAGACAGTTTAAAAGGTCAGGCTATTAATACACTTTGATTGTAGGTTTTGAGGATTCCCCAAGCAAAAAGAGCCATATCAAAGTTGTATGAAACCACAGTCAGCACTGGGATGTCAATCACAATGTGTTACGCGTTATGTCAATTTGATTTTTTAAGCAATGCCATGTGTCTAGAAGCCTTGAAAACAAGCTTATTTTACCAATGGGGTAAGGATTCCGGTGGTTCTGCTGTAGACACTGGTGTAATGAAAACTATTTGATGTGGTCTGCTTTGGTGAAAAATACATGATGTGTCTACCTCTGGCTCATACTGTAAGTCAGACAAGGGAGGAAACACACCTGGCAGCATCGGCTCTGCCACAGAAATGCACCCAGGTAGGAGTTGACCTGTCGTGTTCTTGCTAACAGGTCTGGCCAGTTAGCCCAAATGCATCCCCCGATGCTCCTTTTATTTCCTTCCAGAATAGAGAGATGAAATGTGGGTATGTGGCAGGCTGGATGATGGATCATCTGCAGCTAAGCAAAGTCTGTATGTTTAAAATCTCAGTGGGGAAGGGGGCACACAGTGAGTGACTTTAACGAACACACACCTGGATGTAGAAACTATTCAAGTTGGCAGATGTTCCCCTTAGTTCTCCTAAACCAGTATGTTAATCAGGAAAGGGATCAGACTCCCCTTTCCCTTGAAACATACAATGATCTATAGGCTTCTGCTTATCCACTGCGACTTCCACATCTATAGGCTATGAAGAACTCAATGGAGGGAGGATTAAATGAGCCATGAACCGGCTTAGCGCTGACAGCTTTCCGTCTTTCATTACAACAGAAGGTAATCGTCCTCCAACTTACAGACAAGACTTTTATATTTTTTTGTGGAGAAAGTTCATGTTTCTACCTAGTTCAGACCTGGCTCAAGGAAGTCTTGGGGGTCTGAGCTTGTGGAATTGCAAGTCAACCAATCAAATGTCAAATGAATTCTCTCTCTCTCTCTCTCTCTCTCTCTCTCTCTCTCGCTCTCTCTCTCTCTCTCTCTGAAGAGATGGTGTTCTTCACATTTTACATAAACTGAAACAGCTGCATATTACATGAATGGTTTTCTGTGCTCCCAGGCCACATGTGAAGGCATAATATCCAAAATGCCATGTCACTTTGCAAGTAAGTTGCAAACTTATTTAACAGCATAAAGAAATATTTGTATGTTCTTAGCTGCAAACGTGTGCAAAACAATTAGCAAGTACGATTAGCAGAAAATCCTTTTATTAGTTTCTTAATAATTGAATATATTAATGTTCTTTGCTGAGTTAGTCGCCTTGCATGTCAAAAAGTGATATTTATTATCTTTGTTGCATAAAAAATTATTTTGGCAATGTAGTGTGCATTTTCTCTCTATGGTATTAGGACAGCTTAAATTAATATATACAGTATATGTTATGCAACAGACAGCACTACACAAGAGCAGAAGGTTACCCTGAACAGATTTGTAGCTGCCAAGAAACCTTTTCTATGTGAAAACAAGAGCTAACCCAAATAGATTTGACACAGACCTGAGCTGGAGAATGACTGAGCCAACTGGGCTATCTCAACAAGAGAGGAGATCCACAGGGAGGGCTGTGTTGAGCTAAACTCTGACCTGTCTGGGTGTGAACGTCCAATGAGAAACCCCAGAGCAAGCGTTAGGTTTCAGCCAGTCTGTTCAACTTCTTGAAGGGAAGTTCAAACGAGTCCAAAAGCAGCTTCGAAGACCTTCGTGCAACGCATGTAGGGTCTGTGTACACTAATGCCATTGCTTTTCCTGCTATACTCTCACATTATTTCCCCGCTGCTACAGAACCGACAACTGGTCGATCAATCTGCGTCGACACTCCACATGAGATTGGCCCCACTCTTGGGTCCCAAGTAAGCGGACCAGTTTCCCAAGAAGAGCTGAATCGATTCATATTGAAAAGATGTTAAACAAATTTGCCTTAAGATAGGTCATGTCACGGTGATATCAAATCACTAAGGGAAGACACAATCCTCTGTAGGAATGTTAGACTGCTGTCCAAAACATACAGTATATTCTCAGGCCACCTTTGATTTGTTTCAGCGTACATGACGCTCTTTCTGTTTCCAGACAGCGAGAGAGAGAGAGAGAGAGAGAGAGAGAGAGAGAGAGAGAGAGAGAGAGGGAGAGAGAGAACAAGACATACAGCCCTGTTGGCTCAAGCAGCACAGCTGGATACTGAGATACAAATACATCAATCATTGGAGTCAATAATTCACAAGCAGTCCCCAGCTACATAAGTCAGACATAACACAATAGACATAAGACAGACAGGGTGGAGGGAAACCAAGTCCCCCATTACATGACATGTTAACACACCACACAATGCTGAAGCCCTTTGTCTTTTCTAAGAAACCTTGGATGGCAGGGCAGGGCGAGAGAGAGAAAGAGAGAAAAAGAGAGAGAGAGAGAGAGAGAGAGAGAGAGAGAGAGAGAGAGAGAGAGAGAGAGAG
>JAODUK010040120.1:0-20928 GCA_027564635.1 Typhlichthys eigenmanni
TTATAAGACAAGAAAACATTCATATGTTTACAATGATTACCTGTGCAGGCAGTGGAAGGCCCCACTCAGAGGGCAGTGGTAGGGCCAGATCTGGCTTATAACTGGGCAGCAGGTTTTTGCTGTTGAGGATCTTGTTGAAGGCCTCCACAAGGTTGGACTGGCTCTTGGATATGATGGCCCCTGTGGTGTTCACTATGGAGGCGGGCCTACTGCTGCCCTGAGGCGGGAGCAGGGGGGCGGGAGAAGGCACCATCATCCCACTGGTCAGAGTTTTCTGACCCAGGCCGTGCATGCTGATACCCCCGGGGGCCGACATCGAGGGCAGGGCGGCGGATTTGGTGATCTTGACGGCTGCACCCGCCGCTTTGCCCTTGACCTTGCTGGCCACCGCCAACATGGCAGAGCTGGCGTCTTGGAGCATCGCCGCGGGCAACGTCCCTCCGGCCTTCGGCGCCGCCGCCTTCTGAGAAGGCTGCCTCTTGGGCCTCACCACTTTAGGGCCGCCAGGTGAAGGTTTGGAGACGTCCGCCTGCTTAGAGGAGCCTTGTCCTGCCCGTTTAGGCGCCACGCCTGTCACCGTCCTGGTGACGCTACCTGTGGGGGTTTTCACCGTTTTGATTTTCACTTTGAGCGGGCGGGACGAGGAGGACGCTTCTCCCGACGCTGAAGACGTCGGGTTCACGCGCGACATGCCGGCCGCTGCGTTCGTCTTTCCTTCATCCACAACATCCATTTTTTCATCGTCCATCTCTCGCTCGTCCCCCGGCTCGCCCTCCTGGCCGGCCTCTCTCTCCATGGGTTCATCTGAGCTGTGGCCGTCCTGGTGGTGGCTGGAGGCCGCAGTCAACGGCTGTACTACAGCTGGGCTAGGACTTCTCTTGGGGACAATATAACCCGTCTGGTCGGGCGGTGGGCTCTCGGGAGAATCCCTCTCATCGATGACATGCTCAGGGGACTTCTCCCTTTTGACTCCCACAGACGCTGTGACACCAGAGGAGGAGATGGCTTGCGTGCCCTGACGCTGGCTAACCCTAGAGAAGGAGCTAGGAGAGATGGGCATCTCCTGCTCCGGGTGAGGCTTTGGCTTTAAGGACGGGAGCGAAGAGGCGCGATGTGGGGAACTGACAAACGTGCGAGAAGAGACTTGAGGCACAGCATGCTGCTCAGAGGATAATTGCGATCCTTGGGGAAATTTAGGAGGGGAGGACATCAGTATTTCTGGGCTCTCTTGTATCACAAGTGGACTGCCTAAATCAGGTTCTGAATCTTCATCGGATTCCACAAAGCATCTCCTCTCGGCTGCAGGCCGCCTGGTGTTAACTGGCAGGGAGATTGCAGGTCTCTGAGTGAGGTGAGGGGATATACGCTGGTTAACAGAGACAGGGGATGGAGAGGATGAAGAGCCATGGTTAAGTAACGGAGGGGAAACGCTGCTGGTGGAAGACTGTGGGTAGAGGGATTGATTCAGCCTGTCCATGATGTTAGCTGCATGCTTTTCTGGTCCAACCTCCGCTTCCTCATTGCCTCTGCCTTCACCAGTGGCCAGCGTGGACCTAGCTGAAGATCCCTCGGACCATGACTCTCCATTAGCCCGTCCCTGTGATTTGAGAGTCAACGCATCAAAACCGTTCCGCTTCTGGGGCTCAGAGAGGAAATCATCATCACAGTCATCATCATCTTCGTCGTCGTTAGATGAATTGGGGGTACGCTTGGATGTTTGAAGTGTATCGCTTGACTTGACCTCATCTTTGGGGTCTCGATCACTCGGTGGATTGAACATGTTCTCCAAAGACTGATCAATCTCAGAATTGTCTACCTCGGCACTGCTAGACGCCTGTCGTCCTCTATTCTTCACAATTACGCTGACTACTGGGGGGTTACTCTGGGAAACAGGAGAGCAAGGAAAGCATGGAGGGCTGTCCCCGCCACTCTCTTCCTCGTCGTCCTTCTCCTCCGGACTTGATTGAATGGCTTCTTTGGCATCTATGTCTGGAATGTCAAAAGCTGCCAGCAAGTCATCAAAATCAGGGGTCTTCATATCCCCCATCCCCGGCGAAACCTGCAATCTGCAGTGATCGTAAATAGGTCTGTAAATTACCGACTTAAATAGCAAAAGTAGCTAACCATAGTTGAGCAGGCGCTTTCGTCCTGTAAAATGCAAAACTGATTGATTTGTTTTCAAATTACGTAGACAAATTAACTATAAACTGCAAAGCAGCACACTGCGTTGTGTTTTATAATATAGCTCCAACTAGTGCTCCAAACTGCGCTGACGTTACAGCAAGTGGGTAATTTTGTGTAGCTAATCTAGCTAACGTTAGCCTGTCAACTTCCTACTACGTCTAAAATAACCAGGCAATCATGGCATCAATGCAATGTTCCGTTAACATAGCGGACAGGTGGACATGTAGAATATAGCAGACTTCGTAATTACGTTTTTAAACAATGACGTTATTTTATGCACCAAATGTGTTTGTTTACCTGCTTTATCATAAACTTCGTAGCGCGTTCTATTCTGTCGCATGAATATTTGGTCACAAACAACGTGGACGTCCTTAACTCAAGTCACGTCACATCCTTCTGTAGTGCACCAAATAGACACATGACGCGAATATGTCAAACACGTAATATGTGTTTGAGTGAATTGCGCTTTATGTCTGGTACTGCGAGACTGCTATAGAAGGATTATGACCATATTATTACGAAAAAGGTAATATAAAACAAATATATAGGAGCTATGTTGCAATCAAATAACCAGCTAGTGTGTTATTTCAATTTATTAAGTACTATAACATGTTAACTTTACACAAACATGGGGATAGAGACAACCTGTATGAACCCTAAAGGAAATGTAAAAACCTCAGTTATAGTTACAATAGGGGAGTTGTTTATAGGACAGCAATTCCATGAACAACACTGAATTTTTCAGGTTATTAAACTGTATGCATTCCTGTCTGAGGGTAAACGTTCATTTCTTGTTCTCCTCATCCTTCTTTGTTTCAGGTTTAGAGCCACTTTGTGAGGCCAGAGAGCCCATGGCATTACGGATGGCCTCATTATTGGGGTCAACTCCAGGAAGATTTTCCAATACACTTTGAAGGAACTCTGGGTCCTGCATGACATCATAGTCCTCTTCATCCTGTAAACATGAAAGTGATACAACGTAATTGTCTTACAAATTATTTTAAGCATCTTGAAATTCATGTAAAGCTTTAAAAAAAAAAAGTAAAACAGTCCTTCCCATTTAGTTCTATGGTCCTTTCCCCCTCCCATTATCTGCTCTCTACTCTGGAGTACATTAGTCTGCCCAAATCTGTTGTAGCTGTGTGCATGCATTTACTTGACTGCCAGGCTTAGTAGGCTTAGTAGGCTTGGTAGATTGGACCAATCAGGCAAGAGAGGCCCTGATTGATAGGAATTCTTTCAGGGCGCTCACAAATCTAAATCAACATAACTATTGTAGAGGCCAGAGCTATCATTGTACTGTATTTTACATTAGTCGACATTTCTAGCATTTAAATCCTACACACAGCACCTGAACGTGGAAGGTTGTTACCTTAGATTCAGTGGAGTCCATGACTGCACCTGTGTCCATGTCCTCTTCACCAAAGTCTACATGACAGCAGATAGAAGAGAGAGAGGACAGAATACATAATAATCAGTGAGTGTAGCTCACATAAGGCTTTTGAAGAGGTTTACATGTTAATTAAACAGTGTTAATATTGCTATGAATTCCAATTAGATTTAAGGTAAAGGGTAATTGGGGTAAGAAGGTATCCATCTACCCCCTGCCCCCTGCATGGACATCTGCAGAGCATAGGCAATCTGCTCATCTTCAGTCATGCGGCTGAAGTCTGGGAGAGCAGGCGTGACTGTGTCTGCCTGGGGGACAGACATCTTCAACAGGGCATCCTCGGAGTCTGAGAGGGTAAAGAAGAATGTCAAGGGTATTTTGTATAGCATGATTGAGGTGTCTATTATGAAAATAGAGGTTTTGTACCATCTGCTGTAGGGGAGGAAATGCCATCCTCAGAAGCTGAGACAACAGCAACTCTACGAGCCTCATCCTCCTGTCTTTGTCTCTGCTCCTCCATAGACACCCTTAGAGCCTGGAGAAATACAGAGGAAAGACGAGGAACAAGGAATGTTTAAATGTTTGTGACTTACAATAGCAATAAACACACATTATATATATATTGTTGTTATTAACAAAGAGCTATTGTAGACTCCTTTCTCTTACCAGGGCCAGCTCTGGGTCTGCGCTGGGATCCACCCCAAACTCAAAGTCACTCGCACCCAGGCCCAGCATCGCGCCTCCCTCCCCAGCCAAGATGGGTGAGGTCAGGAGGGCATCAGCCAGACTGGGCCCTGGAGGAACAGTAACCAGGTGAGAGCCTGCTCCCTCTTTACCATTCAGAGTGTTGATGAAGGCAGTGAGCTTCTCTGTGTTCATCTCCTGCAGGAGAGACAAAGAAGAAATCCAATTCAAGAAACAGTGCTGACTGAAACATTAACTAATACACAATAATAGCAACAACAAAAAAAGTTGGGACATTAATAAGAAACAAACCTCCTCTCCAAAATTTATAATATCCACACTGACTTTTTCCTTCTTGAGACGCTTTGCCATTTTGACCAGCTAAGTGGAGGGAATAATGATTAAATTATTTCACTAGGTCTGAATTAAAGAAAGCGGTGTTAGTTTCACAGATGTCAGTGTACTAAACTCAAAAATAATAATGCTTTCGACTGTAACAGCTCACATCTTTTTCGTTGTCCTCTACTGGGCTGCCAACAAATGCAATGATACGCATCTTGTGGTTTTTTCCCTGTCTGTGCTTTAAAGCCAACTATAGAAAACAGAAGGAAAAAAACATCACACTTTTGAAGTCCTGTGGCAACAATCATGTATTGCACTTTATAATGCATGTCATGCAATTAACTCACATGCGCTACTCTGATGCCTGTGCAGAAACTGATGTTTCCACGGGGCTGGACTGCATGCAACTTGGACAGTATCCGTCCGGTGTCGGGAGTTAGTGTGGTCAGCACTTCACAATTGCTGCTCAAGCAAAAATTACATAATACATGTATTAAACTGCAATAATCACACCATAACAATTATATATACACACACACAAGTTCCTTACTTGGCCATAGTGATGAGGCCCACATTATTTTCAGGGTTGCTGCGGGTCTTTGAGTGACAAACTATATTTACAGCGTCTTGCTGGGCTTGCAGTCTAGTGGGCAGAAAGTCTCCATTGCGCATATATTCACTGTTGTCCACACTAGGAAAAACATACAAAAAGAAACATGTTCCATTAAGCATCTGCAGCCAGCTTAACCATCATCTGTGAAATATCGATGCCATATTGTTTGATTAGATGTAATAACAAACCTCAAAGAAAGAAGGACAACAGTTTGTCTTGGGGTGCTACAATAAAAGTATATTATGGGAATTCAAATGGGTATTCGGGGTAAACTTGTTCAGAACGCTTGATAGTCCTGAACACGGTTATGGTATAGCGGTAGCGTTTTGGATACTGTAGCAACGTTTATGCTAGCAGTTCAAGGTAATTTCCTATTAATGCCACAATAATGTATCGTTATACAATAACGGCATTTGCTGCTTGATTTGGCTTTAATTAGCATACTGTGCTGTAGCATTAATACATGCTGTTAACCTTACAGCTGCACAAAATAATCACAGTACGCTTGATGCTAACAGGGTATAAAATGACTAAGGGAATACAGGACCGGTGCACCTAGCATCTTTCTACAAGAAACCACGAGAACGTGTATATAAATATATATATTTTCTTTTAACACAAAATCCATTTAAAAATCACAAACACATATTAGAATTGCTATATGAAAGTAGACATTTCAAAATCTAATTATTTCTTCATATTGTTGTTATTCTTACCAGACCATAGTACTTTCAAGCACCATCTTGGAATCTTTAGTTTACATACGTCATCGTGTTGGATTATGGGTAATGTTTTATTTAACAAAATTAATAAAACATACGATAAAGACAACGAACCAACCACGGCCAATAAAACTAATAAACATAGAAAAGGTACATTTAAACAGGTAACATTAGAGTTTGATCAACTCCTCTATTCAACGTATTTATAAATTAGCTTGACTGATCTTTACTATGCATGCAGTGATGTGTGTGTGGTCTGCCTTTTCCAGATTTTCTTGTAGGCTGTACACAAAAAAAAAGTAATGGTGACATTAGTCACTAGTTCATGCTTTTCAGAAATAGTCAATATAATGTAGGCTTGCATGATATTTCCTACTTAAGGAGTGTATTTTTCCTTTTGATTACAGACTGACATTGCCTTGAAAATAATCAGTGTATAAAGGCATATTGCTGTATTTATAGATGAATACATACTGGCACTCCTGACAACTTCTGTAAATTATAGTTTGGAGTTCAATTTCTGATAGTCATTCTGAATTTATATCTTTTTCAGGCCATTAAGGCACACACAAACAAACATCTATAAAAACAGCAACATAACATTGGAGAAAAAAAACTGTCAAAAATACAAAAACATTTTAATTAAATAAAAGATTTTGAAAATAGGTTTAATTCTTTAAAATGAAAGACATCATGAAAAATATCACCACCACATAACTAAACATGGCAGGAGACAGACAGGCAGCACATTATCGCATGAGAAGGCATTTCTGTGACTTCTATATACATATACACATTTTATACAGTAAAAATATAGTAATTGAAGCATAGATGACAACCAGTAGCACTGGCTCATAGTGTGAAACATTCATGTAGAAAATATGGGGATAATAGACACAGGATCATTATGGTGAGAATATATCTATCATATACCATCACAATCCAACCACAAAATATAAAAAAGTGGAATTGACAGTATCCCATACCATAAGTAATACACTATAAAGTTTCATACATCATTTTGTCTGTATACATTATTTTACGTATAATAATCTAAAAAAGGTACACACATGATCATTGTAACCTATAAATTTATATAATAGTGATACATTTTTTAGAACTGAAAAATGGCAGATGCTTGTATATTGCATTGGTGCATATATTGTAGTGTGTCAAGGTCATTCCCTACAATGACGTGTATCTTGTGCCATATAGTAAATACCCCCCAAGGTTTGTCCAAAAGCTACATGGAAGAATCAAACTGTAGTTCTGAAAACTATCGTAAGAGGGTATATCAAATATCTCTCTCAACCCTCATCACCTGGACTTATGTGTTTCGTGTGTTGTTGTCGTATGCATTTCCGAGGTTCCTCCTCTAGGTTAATGCTCGTCTCCTTCAAACAAAAATAATAACACTATAACTTGATCTTAAGCCAACTACCAGCAAAGCAACCCAGAACGTATGAGAACTGGTACTCTATGCTACCACAAGTAAACAATATAATGACATTTAATGGGAATAGGCTGAACTTGAAATTTCTTAAGAATACAAAGAAACCAATCCCTTAAAGAAATATACAGGTACAGTTCCTGTTTTTCATAAAACTATCCTACACAAACCCTAGTTCACAGTCAAAGTTACAGCAAATGCAAGTTGCCTCCTTTTCTAACAGGGAGCATGAATACTTTCACGCTTGAACGCATCTTCTTCTATTCTTTGGTGCCATGGCTGAACTTTAAACACAACTAAAGATTCATTCCCAAGGCCATCATTTGCTATGATGATTTGATAAACATCAGCCATTTGCCATCCCCACCCAGTCCTCAACATTAGCCTTCTATATAAACATTTGTATACGCTTGATTATGTCTACTACCTGCATCTACTACAACCCAGACTTGGTTGTGATTCAAATCGCCTTCCGTTTGAAAAGCCTTCTATGGTCACTTCTATAAACTGTTGTAGTGCCCTATATGACATACAAAAGACATAATTTATATAAAAAAACAAAACAATTTATGCACTAAGACATAAATTGTGTTAAATATGTACTTCACACAACATACAAACGATTCCAGTTAGTCATATATAGATTAGTTGGTCCAGCACTGGACGTCTCATTTCTGTAACCAGCAGCAATGAGATTATGCTAAACAAATATTTCCACCTTTAGCAACAGTACTGATAGACAACTATTCTAGGTGAAAGTCGTGAGAAAAGCAAGCAAATTGAATTTAAACAAAAACACAAAATGGTTACACAAAATGTAAGCAAAGGACAAATTGTCATTTAACTACAACTTTGATTATACGATTCCGTTTAAGCCAATCTTGGTTGGTCCATGTTCTCTTAACTTAGTTTTGATTAAGTCTATTTTAATAACAACCATTATAACATGACCTCGATTAACAATATTTGCTGTTTCAGACCTTAGCACCCATGGTGACACACCAATGGGATTTGAGGTTTACTAAGACGGTCAGCTACGTCTTTAACTCACAACTAAGGGTGGGAAATATGGCCAAGAAGTTATGTCATATATCATGTCACAACATCATTTTTCATATCAGAATTCAGTCAAAAAATGGTTATATATTGCATATAACAACCTGGTAATACCTATGTTTTCTTAATCCAGTGAATTAAATATATAAATATATATGGCTCCAAACCACCTCATAGGGGCACCCTATAAGACTGCCCAAAACGTGTAAAACAATTCTGGCCACTGAGTAATGGGAATTGAAAAATATCTACCATTTCTGCCATAATATTGCCCAACCCTACACAGTTTCAAAACGTAGTACAATGGTTGTTTCTTGCTGGACATCTAGAGTTTCAACATGGCATCCAGCAAATTAAATACTTCATACATTTGAAACACACTTCCTACACACAACCCACCATCCAACATCAACCAACATGATGTCATTCTTCATTTAGTCAACTTCACTCATTCCATTAACACTTAAGAGAACGACTAAATGTGTGGGGACAGTCCTGCATATGATGGACGCCAAAGGAAGTTTAACAAGAAAGAAAATAAAAAAATAAACAGCGACATGTCCACACCAAGCAGAATGTGTATTCATCCAGTGGTCTATGTGGTTTAATTAGCCAGGTTATCTAAAACAGGCCCTATTTATAGTCATGAGTCTTGAGTCATAAAACATGATTCCATTTGGACTGCATACATACAAACCCACATTCATTCCTACACGTTTTCATTACAAATCTGCTATCTACAGCCAAATATAAATAACCAAACTGTCTTAGCCAGTCAGCGGTGACATGGGTTCAAGCCATTTCACAATATAAACCAATATTATCATCACAATAATAACATCACAGCACGAACATGTGGTATAGAGTTGTATGAGAAGGGTTTTGCACATTCAGGCTCTGCTGAGCGACTGATTGACCTCTTTAAACTGATTGCGTTACCACAGGGCTGCACGTGAGATGCTAGTGGGTGGCTGTTGGCCACGTCTGCAGGGCGTGTCGACAGGCGCGGAAGATGCGACCGAGCTAAGTCACACACCAGTAACAGTTTTCTAGCAGCATAATCCGTGTTAAAGGCTGGAAAAGCATCCCGCCCCCCACACACACACACACACAAAAATAATCCCTCCAAAGTTCCCAACATGGCTTTCCTCAGCCTCACACCCTCCACCTCGCTCCTGCAGATGGAGCCTCCCTTGGGTGAGGAAACTGGGCAGAGGAGGGAGGCTCCTCTCTGGATACATCGACTTTCACTCTCTTTATCCTGGCCTCCTCCGTCCGCCACCTCGTCTTTATGTGCCTGGCCCCGCGTTTACTGTTGATGAAAAGGCACGGCAATCAAATGAAAAGGCACAATACTGAAAGTCAGCCAATAATAGTGATGCAGCGAGACGTTTTTTTTTTTGTCAATACCGATTGCTGATTTCAGTCAGCAAAATCGACCGATTCCAATTATATACTATTTCTATATATTATTTATGAATTTAAACGACCCATTCCATGAAAACAAAGCATTTGTAGTCAATTTTGGCATTAGCAATGTCGATGTGACCTGGACAAGTGCTTCGCCTTTCAACATGTTTGCCATGAAAGGAAAAGAGCTAGAGAAACAGGCGTATAAGAAAAGAGTGAGTATGTTACATAGATTACTACAGACAGTTTGTTTGGTAACGGCCCTATGAGGATATGGCCACCTACGTAGTATTCAGCAAAATATACAAGCTATGAAGCTAAGGAACTGATGTTGATCACCAGTACACAAACTGTAAGTACATGTTTAATGTTCAACATTTGCAGGTGACAAAATCTGTAAATCTAGTTTTTGATACAGTAACTGGTAGGCTACCGTAGCATAAACACAACTTGAGTCTGCAGGACAGGCATATTATCAAGAGTGATGCACTGTGCACATCAATAACTACATTAGATGAATATAGGCTATTGTTCAGTAACAGTAAACAGATTAGAAATAGGCTGCTTAAATAATGTTGTGTTGATTTACTTAACCTAAACATTGCTCGTTGATAAAGACGCACTCGTGGGTATCATACCAAAATTGTATCCCCTGCCAGAAACGGATTGCTGTTTTTGGTACCGCGAGTAATAGCCCAATGCTTTTATCTTGGTCAGTTATCAGTCATATCATGCAAAACATTTCACTTTATGTCCATGATAATAACAGAGATAGAATGTGTCTTTGTTTAACTTGTTAAGCTTGTTAAATTTAAAGCAGCAGTCACTGAAAACGAACCGTTATCTGGGGGTCGTGGTATAATCTATGTGGTATTTTTACCTAAGCTTGTCAACTACATTGCATTTACAAGTCAAGGAACTGTGTCAACAAGTGAAAAGGAGCATGAAATTACTCCTTTAGGATACGTTTTTAATCCAGGTAAAAGCATTAAGTCATGAAAAGGCTAAATTAATTGTGAATTGACAGCCATTTAATTGACAAAGATCAGTTTTCCTTATTGGCCATTAGAAAGAAAAATCGGTCCTGTATTTTGAGTGGAAATCGTCCCAATCGATCAGTGCATCCCTAGCCGATATGAATATAAATATAAACATAGCATGTAACATTACATATCTAACTGGCAATGACAATAAGAGCGGCCTTACAAAACATATATTTGTCTTGGGGGTGATGTCCGATAGCGACACCGCATCTTCGTTCCCAGACAGATTGCCCACATTGTCTCCCATTGCTTCTGCTCCCACACTGTCAAAAGAGGACATTGACCATCAATTAGAAACTCAACCAGAAATCACAGGTGAGATAAGTGTGACAGTGCAGTGAATGCAGCCTTGGTCTGCCCCCTCAGTACCTGTGGGAGCCCCCTTGGTCTTGGTTTGCAGATGTGTGCACCTCCACCCCTACAGACCTGCGTAGGAAAAGCATGTGTCAAAGACAGTGGTGGTGACAATTGGAGCACGGGGGACCAATCAGAAGGCAAGGTGCCGTACTGTAGAGGAGGAGAGGAGGACACCAGCCCTGTGCTGCCTAGTGATGAGGTGGACAGGTTGGTCTCGCAGTCAGCAGAGCCTCCAGCTTGGGGAGGCGTCCTTGGCAACACATCTGGTCTGCCCAACTGCATACCTACCAGCAGAAGTCCATAATAAGCAGCAGAACAAATACGGCTGGTTTCTGGGTCTGAGCAGAAAGCAGCTCTGACCAAACTAGGACTAAATTCTGTTTTACCAGAGCCACGCAGAGAGGCAACGCGCCAACGAGGGTCCGACATTTTCAACGGTCACATGGTTCATAGAGACGCAAAACAGTTCTCGCAATTTTTGGAAATTAGTACTAAATAAATGCATTGATTTACATTTACAATGTATTTCATAGGGATTTTGAGTGTTTGCGGCTAACTTCCCGGAACTGTCGAGGTTCCACGATCCGCCATTGCTGTGAAAAACACGGTCCATTGGAGTGAATGGAGTGGAGTTGACGTGACTCTCTCTTCTACATGGCTCTGGGTTTTACCAGATCGTGCCCATATGTTAGATTCATTACAATGTTTGCCTCTTACCAGTGTCTCCCTCTCCATCTATGCTCCTGAAATGGCTGCGGTAGAACAGTTTGGGGTCAATAGAGGATTGTCCTGCTGCGTGGCTCAAGGGTGTCGGGGCCCCCAGAGTTGGAGCTCTCCTCAGCCCTGCTTGACCCCCACTTCGACTCTTTTTAGACGGCGAGGGCTTCACTAAGAAAGTTGGGAGAAACAGATCAGGCGCGTGCAACAGCAAACACACCAGCACATTCCATCTATACATGTCAGTGCTCCCAGATATCCTTGGCAAATGCTTTTGCTTCCAAAATACTTACATGGAATTTTCTTAAACACCGTGTTGCACATGAAGTGCTGGAAGCGTTCAGCATAGAAGCCTGGTCTGTGAACTGAAACTGTATCCTACAATAAAAAGCCAACATTAGCCACCAAGCATCAGCAGGCAGATACTGTGATTATGTGTGTGTGTGTGTGTGTGTGTGGGCGCGCACGTGTTGAGTAGACTCTTACCCCATCGTGCACCAAGGCCTTCCACGAGTGCTCCAACTTCTTGACAAATCTAAATATTTCCACATTTATTGTAAAGATGATGTTAGAGTGGATCAATGACATGTTCACACATTAAAATACAGAGATGCTATGTTAAACCCACCTGTAAGACTGGAGTATGTCAATAATACCAATGTACACCAGCATACGCTCTCCTTTCACATTACGAGCTGGAATTCCTCCCATGCTGGCAGGACGGATAGAAGAGTGCTCTGTTAATGTGTGCAATGCAGCGATTACAGTGTAGACCAACAATATGTGTAAAGCACTCACTGGTCCTCGGAGTCCATGGCCCCTTTCCCCCGAGCTTCTCCCTGGATTGATTCCATAGCTGTGCAGTACAGACTCTTCTGGCCTTGGGGTCGACGCTGGTCTGGGGTCACAGCCCCCTCCGAGCCCCCGCTGTCCCCCGAATGGCCGCAGCCGCCGCGCTCCCGTTCTCGACAGGCCTGGTCCAGGTTGTGGATGCCCACCAGCAAACTATAATCCATGATCTTAAAGCTCTGCAAAAGCTGTGCAACGTAGAGACCGGGTTAATGTACACATCAACAGTAGGCTGCCGTTCTAGCTATGAACTATTAATAGCTGTAGACCTTGGGAGTCACGTGGTCCCAGTTTCATTATGATTCTCCCCCCGTATCAGCTGCCTATGTTAGAGCACACCATCAGTAACTCTATATAGCCTACCTAATGAAAGAGGACAGCCACTTCTGAAGTGGTGTGCATGATTTGTGCTCATATAATTTGCGCAAAAGATGGACAGACAGCGATTGTCGTCACCTAGCGAACAACCAACCATATCACGGTAGGTACCGTAGGCTACCGTACAGCACAGTGAGTGAGCATGAGCAGTAGACTATAAAGTTGTTTCGTTTTGCTGCTGTTAGCATTACGTTAACATAATGTATTGATTGCATTGCCACATGTAGACGTAGAGATGTGTGACAGCCAGGGCACAAGTTAATTTTGCATCTGCGTGTGTAAAGGTGATCCTTATCACAGCAATTTGGCGAGCCTTTAATGGAAAAGTGTATTACGCAGTGTTTGAACGCTGAACGCTGCTTTGCAACTTTTTCACCACTTTTTCACCACTTTTTCACCACTTTTTACTAAATGTATTCATTTGTTTTAATCATGATACCTGCGTCTATAGGGGTTCAACCTGCCGCTTGCTTTTGCCGCCGGTAGTGTGAACGCGACTTGACAATTTGGAATGTTTACACGAAACCTTCAAAGTTCAAGTAAAAAATAAATAAATAAATAAATAAAAAACGCGTTCGCCACAAACGTTGGCTAAATCTGAACGCGCCTCTTGTTGTCAATGTCCAGACCTGACGGGGCCTGACTGGACCTGACTCACCAGGCAGTCCCGCTGGATGGTCTTGCTGAGGGCGTTGTAGTTGTCAGCCTCCAGCAGCAGACCGTCTGGCAGGTCCTGGATGAAGTCCAGGTCCTTGTATGTAGGCACGGCCTTCTCCCTCTCCTTGGGGGAGGCTCGTCGCTTGTACGTGGAGCCCTTCATGTCATACTTCAGGTGCATGGGGACGATGCGGGGAAGCAGATTGTTCATCACTACGATACGGATGTTCTTGCCCCCGGCCTGGACGCAGTACAGCCCGTAGAACTTGGGAAGCAGGGTCCGCTTGTTTTGATTTAGATTCTGGGTGAGAGAGAGGTTGTGGAGAGAAGTCAGTATTGTGTGCAACATTTGCAATGCAGAGATTGGTATGGTAAGAGCCTCATTAGTCTCCAAAGGTCCCCCTAACACCCTTAAATTACAGATGTCTGACCTTTATTGTGGTGCATTTGATTTGACGTCATTTATCATAGTTTAATTTTGTGAGAACTTGAGAAAGCCAGTAGAGGCGCCAGAGTTCTAATTAGCTGTATGCGAGATGCAGACACATTTAGAGGCCGTCAACAAAACACACTGTAGTGGAGAATGGATTATTTGAAACTTCGATTCTGTTAACTGAATATCTATATGTAATACAGCAATATTTTCTACACATACAAGTGACCTTCCAGACATCAAAATGCAATTATAAACAATTAAGGGTAATTTCTGTGGGATGGAAACTATATTTAAGATTTTCTTGAAGTTTATGCTTTTTAGAAATTACACCAGAATCAATGTTTTAGTAGTCATGGGGCAGGTCTGCGGCACCCCCCAAAAATAGGGGGGCGCCTGCATCTCCATTAACATTTCCCCCCACAGATTAGTAGCAATGTATTTTTCCAGACTGAGGAAAAACTCAATGAAACACTCAAAGTAGCAGTGAGTTAGGAGTTCGGCTATTTGCAGTAAAGCAGGAGAAAGGGCATTAGATCGCTTTCCAAAACGGCATTGCTGGTGTTGTGAAATTCATGCATAATAATCGTGAAACCGTGATTATTCCTCAGACTATAATCATACCTTCAAAATTTCTAATCGTTGCATCCCTAGGCGGGACAAATACTACAAGCAGCCGTCACATCCTACTTCTTGCATACAACTACAGCAACAATGGAGAAGTTGATAGTCAGATGATATCCCTGGACTACCACAATACTAACACGATAAATAATGTATAGAATGTTGAAAATAAAATATTTTGATGATAACACAAACTAGCATGTCTGTTTGTAACATATGAATTCCCACTGAGATACTGTTTTATAGCAACCAAAGCGTCTCAGCTGAAAAAACACAACTGAATATCCTCACCATGAAGTAACCTGGCAGAAGTTTCTGGAGGAACTCTGCTTCCTTGTGTTGCACGGTCTTTATGATAAACTCATCGTCGCTAGAGACGTAGAAGATGGAGCCACTGGCCCCGGAGTTAGACAGCTCGATCAGTGGCTCGTTGCACAGAGCGTACTGCAGGAGAGAAACAAGTAGACATTAGTAGCAAGCAGATGAAATGTACGCTACAGAGTAAAGAGAGGAGCAACTCAAGGGCAACAAATCCCCGTTTTATTACATTACAGTATCTGTGGTGTGGCGTGTGTACTGACCAGGTAGTCATCTGGTCGGATGCCAAAGAGTTCCCTGAAGTAACGGAAGGCAATGGGCGCGTAGGTCTTAAAACGAAAGTCAGTGTAGTGATGAGCCGGAGTCAGGTTACTGCCTTCTCTGAAGATGGTGCCGTGACAGAGGGGAGTGCAAAAAACAAAACAACAACAATAGTGAAAAGTCAGTTTCAGAAAATGAGAATCAGATAAATATGAGCTACCTGGCTCCTCCAACACTAACCCGGGGAAAAAGATGCTTTCCACAACAACAAAGTCTTGCATGAGGACATCCCTCTCAGCCTTCTGGCTTAAGCTGCCAACTGTGTGAGTGATACCCAGCTGGATGGCACCCTTTAGGGCGGACGAGGTCGTCTGGAGAGAACGCACAAGTGTGAGCACTGAGGCTCACATGTCTAACAACATTTTCACCCATTTCATGGTCGATAGAAAGTGGGACTCTAGGCTTATATTAGAACAGCAACCGCCCTCCCTGCGCGTTACCCTGAGGCCCCGATCACACCGAGACGCGGTGCCAGCAAAACCATTGTTTTCCTATGGTACGGCAGGCTTTTTTATGGTGCTGCGCTTTGCGTTTCTTAGAGGTTTAAAGGTTCAAATACCCTCAACTTTTCAGCGCAAGGCGTGGAGTCGCTCTGTTTGTCAATGTGAGAGTTGGCCCAGGCAGCCGTTCTCTTTGACGCAGGCAGCGCGTCTCTGTGTGATCGGACCTGACTCAGTGCCCACACGCTGCTGCGGATGTTAAACTGTTGCTCTGACCCCCATGCCCACGCAACCTTTTTATAGGTGGTCTCTCCCGTGCTGGTCTCAACGCCGCGGTGTCCAATGGTCTTTTTCATACTCTGAGTAATGCCCGAAGAGCCAGGTGTCTAAAGACAAGGAAGGAGGAAAAAAGAAGCCAAAGAGAAAGACACTGGTGTTTTAAAAAGAAGAGAAAATAGCTATGATAGCATTTACCCCTGTAAAGCCGTGTGAAAATAAGGCTACACTGGTATTTGCCTGAATGCAAAATGGTATGTTATGTTGATTGTCTTTTACACCGAGTAAACACCTCCAAGCTCTGTAAACCGGTTCCATGTATCTCCTCAACAGCTGGACAAACATAGACTTTTCACCATCAGCCCATTTGTGACAGTTTAGTATTACAAGAGAGCTGTCCCTTACCTCAGGAGAAGCCATCTTTCGAATGCTGTTAGGGCCTGTAAAGAGGGAAACGTATTAAGGAATGAAGCATAAGCAAAGGGACTAAGAAGCACACATTACTGAGATTGTATTAAACAATAGTATCTCCAAACCATGCAGTTACCCAATTTTGGAGTCAGATTTCTCTACACATTCTAGAATGGACCCATTGAATATGGTTATCAAAGACATTCTGCCTAGCTGCAATATGCGTGACACAGGTTTTCAAACATTAGTAAACACTCTGGTCCCAAAATCCACAGAGAGCAATATGTGTTAATGTTCCAATATCAGCATTTAAAAATATACAGTGTATGTGTATATATATATATATAAAAAAGACAGATATATAGATATATAGAGAGAGAGAGTTCAGAATCTAGCAACTCTGCTCTGAGTTGGCTTGGCTGACTTTTGACTGGCAACATTTGCTATACAATACTATGAAGCTGGATGTTTGTCAAACTCTCTGATGGTTAATTAGCAGGGCTATATCCAGATTTGGCTGGAAGGCCGCCACTGAGTCTTGACCTAAATCTGGCAGCAGTTACTAAGTGCTGATCCCAATATGGGCTCTGTGTGAACTAGAACTGCTGCTCCCCTGAGTAGGCAGCTCTACATGTACCCGTACCGCTGCGCAATACCATCTCCGTTAATGAAAAACACCACAATGTAGGCCGTTCATTTGAACATAATCTGCCTTTACGCCGTCTTGTCAAATATTTGCATATGATAAGTCGTGTGTGTACACTGATTTTACTAAACGTTAAATCAAGCCAGGTGTTTGAGATATGTACGATGATGACCACTTCTCAGATTAACTGGCAGATCAGTCAAAGCAAATGCCGTTGCAGGTTGATGTCTGCAACATAAACAACAGGCAATATACAACATAAAGTAACCAATCATAAAGATGGTGTCAGTAGTAATGTTTCCCAACAGGAGCAACATGTGAGAAACTGGGTGTGCGTATACACGAAGAACAGCGTGCCCAGACAGCAATCCAACTGGTCTGACCGGCTACGTTACCTGAAACACCTGTTCGTCCACAGTGATCTCTCTACTTTCTAGAAGCAGTGAACAGCCAGGTCGGACCAATGCCAGTTCTAATTCCAGTGCCTTGGACAAGCTCAATGACGCACGCAATACACACAGTCGGGTTTGAACCTAAGACCTTGTTGTGAGGCAACCACAAGTACCAGCAGCAGAAACAACTGAGGATGTGTTACAGTTCCTATACCCACCCTACTCACTCATGTCTAGAGCGGAAGACCTTAAGAATGATGACTTACACAGCTCATGAGGATAACATGCAACAATGAAAAAAAACGAAGATAAGAAACAAAACAACCTCACAAAAAGCTAAATGTTACCACGGGCAACATATACGGTATTTCAGGGCAAACCTGCTGCAGTTGAGCAAATGCAAGATAATAGATACAGGAGTATGCAAGCATGCAAAATCCTTTAGGTATGACTAACAATCGGTCAACATAATTTTGACGCCCAGAGAGCACTGACTTGAAAGATGGGAGTTAGTACAGGTATGTGCACCAGTGAAAAATACATTAAGAATGCCCCTTTGTTTCATCATATTTTTTTCCCCGTCTCTACATTTAATTTCTTGGTCATGTTAATAGCCTTGAAACAGTTAGGCTATACGCCTAGCATATCAGTCTGGTAGATGTTTGTGTCAGAACTGTCTGCATATGTCATCATAACTGAGTTCCTAAATCTCTTAAGCACAATTTAATAAAGTTGTCATACAAAGAACATTACTCAAAACGTGTTTGAGAAATGCATCGACCCCATATAGAATTAAGTATTTACTTTCCTGTGTAGTAGGATATCAAATACACCTAATGCCAGAATGCTTTAATTTAAAATCGAAGTTTGCAAAATAGAGTCAGCAGAAAATTAGGTGGACCTGATATTGCTATGGTTTTTAGATAAGAGATGAGATTATTAGACTTCTTAAAATAAATAGTGATACCGTACAGTCTGCTGTGCGGCTCAAGTGGAAATTATTTGAATTGTGATTAATTAACTTCTACTTCCTGTAATTGCATACAAAATTCCAATCCAAAAATGTAATTGAAAACTCAAAAGTGGAACACCATGCGCATATTCTCAGCAAGGACACAACACAAGGAAACTATGAACATCAATTTGCCCACATTCCCCCTTATTAGGCAAACACACCACATCACTGTTCCTGCACTACACACAACCATGCGGGTACCTCTCTGCAATACTCTCCTCCAGAACAGAGTCCTAACATCTGTGGGACAAGAATGTGAAAGACTACAGTCTATGACATATTCCAGTGCAGTAATTCCCAAAGTGTTTTGTTATATTTTACAGTTTTTCCTCAATTGCTTAGATACAATTCCTGGAACAATTAATTATTTCTCAAATCTTCAAACTATTTTGTTTCAATCAAAACATTCATTCAAAACACTGCTGTCAAAATGTTGAGAATTAGGACAAAATGTTTGAAACTTGGTCAAATCACATCGGATTCATATTTCTGGGTAGCTAAAGCCTCTAAAATAGATCTGGTGACATCCATGCCTTTTCCTTACATCTTATCTCAGTGTGAAATTTCAAAGATATATTTTATTTTTTACCAAAAATTTACCAGAAATAGTGAATGACGATGACCAACAACGATCCATTATCAGCAACATATGAAATAAATGATAAAGTGAACGTTTCTAGCACTGTTCATATTACTATTTTACCGTATGAATCAATTTAACTGCTACTAGGAGATAAACAACTTCAAATTAACAGTGGTAGCTGTTAAGTCACGTAGAACAAATGGATTGTCGGAATTATAAACACTGTCCTGAACGGTTTACCATTTAAAAATAATATCAGTCAAGTAGCTATGGACTACTGCGAATCTGCTTCACACTGAATAATAATGGCAAACAACATTTGGAAAGTTATAAAAATCTACGAAATTGATTAATACATTACAACAAGTTTTTCCAAGGTACTGTACAGGTTTTACAACAACTGGGTTTATAGAAACAGAGTTTGGAAGGTTTTCCAACATGTTCATGGGGATGCAAGGTTGAAATAAAAGGGGGGAATTGGAGAACATCCGGAATCTTCTATTTTGAGATAGTAAGTACCACCTTAATGAGTCATTATAAGAAAGCGTATTATTACTTACGTTTAATAACGTTGTGTACCACCAATACACGAAAATAAACAATCCAGGTTGTTAACAAAAACGTTTGTGAATGTTTCCATACCGTACCATAGGCACCATGGTGCATTACCAACGCCGTGTAGATACCGTACGACAATGTCGGTAACAGCTTTTGATCAGTTTGCCCTATATTAACTAGCTATGTCTGGGAAATGTAATTACTAGTTTATATACAAATGTTGACTACCGGTACACTGCAATTCTCCAGCGTTAACAACCAAATTATTTGGAACCAACCAGCAACCATCACGGCTAGCTAGCTAGCAGTAAATTAGCTTTCAATCACAAGGCTAGCTTCAGACGGAACACATATCTTAATATAGCCATTTCACCAATCTCCCGACATGTTAACGCTTCATGTAAAATATGTGTGTATGTGTATCATATACAAAGAACAGTGGCGCAAGTTATAAATACGCAATCACTACCTGTCGGGGCCATGGATCCCGAGTCGGCTGCTACAGCTGTCGCCATTGTGTATGGCTCTTCACATAACGGGCAGCGCGAATGTTGAACGTTGATGCTAGCTGTCGTGCTAAAGTTGTCCCCCCTCGCCGAAATGGTTCATGTGTAAGACCTGACCTGTCCAACAGATGGGCTTCAGTTTTTCTGATAACCAAACTAAGACTTAGTTTCACTATCACACAGACAATTAAATAATAAATACTATGGTCTCTCTGTCATGCTAAGTAAAGTGATGCATAATTTCCGCGGGGTAACAATGTCTGAGGTTTTTTTTTACAAGTCTGTGGTATAACCGTGCACACCCAACAACAGCTTGACTACTTGTGTGACTATTACATCTCTCTCCATGCGGTGGCACAACCCTACCAAACCTTGCGTGTTGATTCTCTTTTGAACTCTCATTTTCAATTAGGCATATTAGTAATTTATTGGTGATGGTTGGTTAGGCAAATAGGTAAAATATTTGTTCATACATCCCCTTACCAAAAAGAAGTATACTTCAAGTTTATTTTTTAAAGTATACTTGAGTACATTTCAAGTATATTTCTCAAGT
>JAODUK010040130.1:0-20923 GCA_027564635.1 Typhlichthys eigenmanni
AACTCTGACAGCCAATGGATGCATCTCTCCACAAAATACACTGAATATTGCAACATCTTCGATATGATATTGCGCAAAGTGATATTGCGATAACGATACTGAATCGATATATTGTGCACCCCTAGTTCATAGTTCATCAAAGCAAGTGATGAGTGAATTTCTCAGTGGAACATATTTAATACAATGCCCTAACACTTCCAGGGTCTACTTGAAGAGAGCACAACAGCCTTTGACAAGGTCAGTCAACACTGGCACATCTCATCCCGATGCATATTCCTCTACGCCCTTCCCAGACAGCAAATATGCTTCAACTGACACTCAATTCAAGTTAAATAATAACAATAATCCCATAAATATCTTCAAATTTTAATAACAATACCCCTCCACCACCATCAAATTTACAAGAGTCCTGTGCTCCTGAATATGTTAGTTATAATTGGCATGAAGCAGCACATGCACTGTGCTCACGTTAATTAAAAGCCCTGCATGGAGACCCCCCCCCCCCCCCCCCTCCCTTATCATAGCTCATTGAAGGATATGGCAGCAGATATCAGTGCAAAACAGAACACCACAGCATGACAGCCAGCCTAGACTCGCTCCTCCACGTGTAGCCATGGCAACCCACGCACAGGCTAGTAGGGAAAGGGTGCCTGTGTGTGGCCCCTCACCATCCCACTTATACAGCGGTGTGTGTGTGTGTGTGTGTGTGTGCAAGCACACACAGGGAAGCAAGCAAGAAAAAGGATTGTGCTACGAGTTAACAGTTGGCCCTTACTGCTGCAGGGTTTTTGATAAACCCCCCCCCCCCCCCAAACAGTTAATTTCATTACAAATTAACTGCGTCCGATCCTGAAGCATTTCATTTAGCCCTGAAGTCAAATGTGGCCTAAATAAGACACGGTGCCTCTTTAAGAGCTCCCAAATATGAACACATGAAATATGTAGGCTGAAGGGAGCGCTGTGACAAATATAGAAGATGACTGCAAACATAAAAATCCCATTCGGCACACTAAATCAAGGCTGCAATTCCCTCTCAAGGCAGGCACCTAACGCGCTCTCGGTCAACATGGGAGATAAGAATCAAAGGACGCTCCATACGGGGACTCCTGATTTAACAATCCTGTTACTCAGAACTCTCCGGAAAACCAAGCTTACTCTGGAGGGAAAGGCTGCTATGGTCACCATCTTATCAAATACCTCATCTCAATCCTGTATTTCTCCTGTGGGCGGAAAAGCTCAGAAACTGAAGCATAGAAACTGAAGCATGCGGTAAAATCATGGAATTAAATATATCTACACTGTAGGATCTTAACGTTAGCTTTCCTTTGGTCATGTTAGGTGGAAAGTTACTGACACTATTAAATATCACATCGGTGGAGAACAGGATTATTGGCTGCCTGTGGGTTCCAGTCAATTCTCCTGAATCTTGTTGTGACAGCCAATCACATCTCATTTATCATATGTATTTAATGGCAGCTCATCAGAAAATACAGGTGCCACCACCCATTTGCCCAAATCATTCAACAACCACAAGTTATTTACTTGCAGTGCACAGAAGAAACAGCCATAAGGACTTCCACTGTCTTGACCACTCTGGGACAAACGGAATTGGGAATTTCTAGACTAGACTCCCTCCACAGTCTCTGTCACTCTAAGCAATGACTCCCTCCAGAGTCTCTCTCACTCTAAGCATAGACTCCCTCCAGAGTCTCTCACTCTAAGCATAGACTCCCTCCAGAGTCTCTCCCACTCTAAGCGTCGACTCCCTCAAGAGTCTCTCTCACCCTAAGCATTACCTTTCTTAACTACATGAAACCCAAAATAATGTGATCTTTGGTGGCTTCCTATGCTGTAATCATAAATATCTGTATAATAAGCAGATGCCAGGATGAGTGAGATACAGAATACGTGTGGGCTGTACAGTAAATGTCTTTCCTTGCAGTTCTATCAATTTGTGTTGTCCCGCTGGCTAAATAACAATTATCAATTCAGAGCCTGTGACAGCTGACACTATTATAATTTGCTTTTCATGCTATAACTCTATCAGCACTTGGCAATTCAATTACTGCTTGCTCTCAGTGAAAAATCTGCTACAGGACATCCGTTGCCTTTAGAGCAGGTAGGCATTCAGTGTTGGGTTCAAGGATGCCAAAAAAGAGCAGATGAATGCTGCCGTAAGGACCAATGGCTTTAGTTTAAATGGGCCATATTTGTTACCACCTAATGCACCACAAATAAGTCAGTCACTTGTGTTAGGTGTTAAGTACGTTTTATAGAGCATAAATCCGTTATAATTTAATTTAAACCACAGCAAAAGTGAATATGTCGTCATGTTAGGTAGGATTTCTGTAGCTTTGTTTACATTATATTAGGATGCAGATCGACTTTCACATTAAGAAATGCATCCCTGAAGCGTGCGTGTGTGTGTGTGTGTGTGTGTCGGGGTGGTGGCTATAAGAGTCTTGTTGGCCATCCCACAACCTGCCATGCTGTCAGTCAGTCAGTCAGTCGTCTATAAGCAGCCATATTGCCCGCTCTAAGAAGGAGAGGTGAAAGAAGCCCTTCATCAAGTTTCTATTCATCAAGTCAGGACCTTATTACCATTATTACCTTAGTACCAACTGACAAAAACATGTTAGGTTCATTCTCCAGTCAGCACCATCTGACCAGTGACACTGCCAACAATCTGGAGTTGGTTCCTCCCCGCATTCAAGTCTAGGTAGTTTTGTCTTTTTAGTCAACTAGTCGCTGATAATGAGGATGAAGTCATCCAGGTTTTAAGCGACTAAAACCTTGAGTGGCACTTCAACATTATATTAAACATAGGAAATAAAGGCACTAAGGCACTCTAAGGCACTGTCACAAACAGGGAGAAAAGGGTCACTTAAGTTGGAGCTGAACTGTGAACCCCTGAACTGAGACATCACAGTGAAGTCACTTGACGTTTAACCTGCTTAAGGCAGGGTTACATTATTGTTCCTCCAATACAGTGCCCACTGTATCATCAAACTAGTGCGCGCACACACACACACACACGCACACACACACACACACACACACGCACACGCACACACACAGAGTGGTTGTGTAATTAGATGAAAGGATTACAGATTACATCAACATATTATCAGGCAATATCAAGTGAGGGAAAACACAGCTACAGGGGGTACGTTCAAAAACAGCATGTAGAAACACTAAATAAATCCTAATCTTCACCAGCCTAATTTAAATCTACACTAATGTTAGCTACTGTGGAGGATCAAGGCACAGTAACATTGGTGAGGTAGCTGTTGTTGGCCGGTTGCCAGGATTGGCATTGGCAACTCCAGCCAGTGGAATATCCATGTGATCCGTTTGGAATATGATCGTGACTGAGGAAGTCACAATTAGTTTGCACTGGTTCTGCAAACATACAGAGCTTGTGCAGCAGAGTTCTGCTGCTTTTTGTTTAGCAGCACAGCAATTTGTACTCGAGATAGTCTGTCACTGTGAAACGGAAATAATGGATCCCGGCATAAAGAGAACACAGTGAACTGAACGAAGGTCACTCTGGCTCATATCACTGAAGGAGAGAGGAGGGGAAAATGCAAAGCAGAAACTTTAAGAGTTGCAGTACTCAGACCCTAAAGGTCATTGAGAAACAAAAAGCAAAACAAGAATGAGCCTCCACAAAGAACATAAAGTGTGTGTGTATATATATATATATACTGTATATATAGAATAAGTGGAAAAACATGCAAAAGAATGATAGGGCAAGACACAGTTTCCTAATGGTGTGGGCGCCTGCATTTCTGCAATGACTTGGCCAAGACAAACAGAATGTTCTGGGTTTGTCTTACTAGTACAGTGAGGCCTGACTGGAGCTAGTGGGGCGACAAATGCACGACAAAAGCACGTTGAGTTGCACAGTGTATGAAAGGTGCTATACAAATAAAGTTTATTATTATTATAATTAAATGAGCGTCTATCTGTCCCTCCCCTCATATCCACATCAAAACAACCATTAAAAAAAAAGTAGTCATTCCAGAGAAAAATAGAACAATCTAAACAAAAACACCTCAACCTTCAATGCCATAGGGTGCTCCCTCAGAAGTTCCCTCCACCCCACATTGGACATGCACTGCCAAATAGAGGTGTAAAAAAAATATCGATACACCCAAGTATCGCAACTATTTTTGCGTTTATAAAAAGGGACCATGAATAAAATACATTAACCTCAAAAGAGAGGAAAGATGCTCGTTACCAGATTTTGCTTAAAGCTAAATCTGGTAAATTTATTATCTTATGATCTCTGACGATGCCTTTACAGTACTAAAAACCACCCTTACACATCTTACTTGGACCTTCACCAGGAAAGAGAAGATGGGGAACATATTAAGATATTCTATTTAATATTTTTATAACTATTAATTATTACTACTAAATAGTTGTTTTCTGAAGGTTCATAAAATTACTCTCAAGACAAAGCAATTGAACAAATCTGGCATAAATCTGGCCTTTTAGCAAACATATTAATTAAAAAAGAAATAACTGGTGTCTTCATGAGCTTGGTGGTGTTACAGTACAGTATGTGATCCAGTTCATTCTGGCTGCTGTTCCAAGGGTTTGTACAGCCAAAGACCATGCGGAACCATAAAGGCATGTTTCACAGCCAATGTAGCCTACTAAATAGGCCATGCTATGGCATGTGGCCCACAAGATAGCTAGATGGCACCTTTTTGTTTATCCACCACCTGATACCTTGTCTGGTGAAGTGGAAACTCCACTGAACCAGAGAAACAGGAACTGTCGCCTTCTTATCAGTTACCATGGTAGCTTAGATTGCATTTGCACTGTATTTTATAAAGTTTTTTTTTTATTGTTAATATAACAAGCATATTATCGATGGCCAGGTCAAGATTTCAGAGAACTCCATCTGACTACCATTCATAAGCCATGCTAGCACTGTATCGTTTGAACTAAAATACTTGTTTAGAAGATAGCATATCCACCTAAAAGCAATAAATCCATTTCATACCAGCAGTCACTAACTGGCTCATTGAAATGCAAGAACAGCCAATTGCTTAAGAATTTAATTTGAAACCTGTGCAGTCATATTCAATCAATCAGGAAAGTAAATCACTGCTATGCGAACATCAATCTCTGTTGGGACCAAGCCAGGCAAGCAGGCAAGCTTTTCATTTAAGCCTCCTCTCTGCTGGTGAGGCTACTGCTGGTGTAGACTCATCATGAGATCAGCGTGGGAGGGAACAGCTGATCATGATCGATACATTGAAGAATCTCGTGCTGGTGGCGTCCAACGGCTTTATCCAATGTCTCTCCAAGTGTCTGTGCCTCCAGGGGGGGGCTAAACTAACTTAAATAAAGTGAAGCGTAGTGGAAAATAATTTATACGGGTGACCAGGCACAGGAAGGATTTTGAACCTGACCAATAAATGAACAACTATCAAGGATTTGAATGGTCCATTGAAGCAGCACCAAAGGGCAAAGTGTGTGAAATATTATTTTGTCTAGAAAGAATAACCATTGCACTACATACAAGGCAAATTGTACTTGCATTTGGGATGTAGGATGATGAAACCAGGAGGACATCATAGAGCAAAACACAGAACACTGACATTTCTATCTTGATGCTGGGGCCATTACAAAGACTGAGTGATGCCAAAAGGATTTCTCTCCTCCCCTCTATAGCAGCAGTGCCTCCCTGCAGCACTTAAAAAGGCAAATAAAGCTGCAGTCCTGCTAAATCACTGACACTGTTTAGATCTACTGGAACACAGCTCTATCATGGTGAATGCACTGCACTTGTCAAACAAGGGGCTGGCTCATTCCCATCAACACCACCAATAGGAAGCTACATGCGAGTTTTCTCATTCACATTTTAGCAGCAATGCTAATATTGCTTTCACTGATCTCCAACAAGCTGTACACTACAGGTTGCGAATCAACTCATTCAAAGCAAATTTAAAATCAATAAAGTTGGACAGTGTCTGTAACAAAATAAAAGAATCCCCTTAAAAAGCACTAAATCTGCATACAGTTCTCAAAGTGTTTTAACATTTGTTGACTTTGAATAATATTGTGGCCTTTAGTCTCATTAACAAATGCCAATTACACTTTTATGATGAGCCTCACCCAGAGGACACGAATAGGCACAATACAAGAGATCTCTGAGATTCTCAAGTGAGGCCCAAGTACAAAATTGCAACACGAGACGACTAGAAACATTAGCCTCCACACTCTCTTCGATAAGGACTGTTCAGGAAGTCTCTGTGTGCTGTGGGAATAAGACTTTACTCACAGCGGTCGGCTTGGGAAAAGTGCCAGTGGAAACATCCACACTGCACGCCCTCCCACCCACCCGACAGCCATCACATGGGGTCCGTTTCCGGCAGTTTTACTATACAAAGTCCCATTTATATACAAATAAGTAGCTCAATTTCTCCCCAGAACCACTGAAATACCATTTTATCTGTTATCTTTCTCCCTGGTTCCTGGCAGGAAAAATGGTGTGTGGTCGGGGAAAGTTGAAAGTTGTACTATTCTCAGAAAGATAATCGTTCATTACATGGCTCCACCCTGCGTTTCCACTGCTAAATCAAGTTCATAGAGTATACCTTATTGAAATACCGCACGTTCACGGGCTGTGTAAACTTATGGGCGAAAGAGGTTCTGTAAGCCCTAATATGTAAGTATAGAGCTGTTGACCTTGTTCTTAACTTTTAAATATAGAACACGTGTTAAGTATTCTTAAATAACACACGCTGTTATGTGAAAGGATAAATGTAGTACAACATCCACAAAGGTTTCCCCAAGTCGGTCCATTCAAGGACATCAAAATGCACCCACTATCTCAAACTGGACTATATTTAGCACAGGATCTAGGATAGCAGAAGTGGCTCTTGCATCTTCTGTACACCAACATATGCAAGGGAAAGACCTGCATGTATGGGCTCCTTACAGAGGACACAACACACTGTAGGTAGAATGAAGTGTTTTCCAAAGATCATACATTAAAATAATAAATAAAATGCAACATTGGTCAGATAGTCCTAAATACATTTCTTTTGAAAGCAATCATCAGAGAAAGCCAACAGAAAACCCAACACACTACTGTAGTCCAAGACGTGAGCCACAACAGCAGACTTTACTCAGAAGATGAATCCACTATCATTCATACATTCAGTTGCCATGCCAACCTGTTCCCAGGTTTACAACAGGCTGCTGAAAGCTTTTCCCCCCTGCCCTGCGCATCACCGGGCTAATAACGAAGTCATACTCCCTGGTTAGTATTCTCATCAGGGAACAAGCAGCAGCAGGAATACATTAGGCAGCACTCACCGAGACGTCAAAGACCTCCTCCGTGTCATCCAGCATGCGCACCCTGACGGCCATGAGCCGCCCGGGGGGCATGGCCGGCGGGCAATGCCCAGGGTCCAGGGTGCTGACGCCCAGAGTGTCAGGAGCTCCGAAACGCTGGCCTGCTGCTGAAGCTACCGGCTCCGGCTCTGCCATTGCGTTAACGCTCTGCTCCCGCCCAGCCTACACACACACACACACACACGCACACACGCACACACACACACACACACACACAGAGCAACGCATGTCAAACAGGCAGGCAAGCCTACACATTCACAAGCTTGTCTGAAAAAGCACCCACACTATTAAGCACTCACTGGTACAAGGTATGTGTAGGGAAGGAGGAAAACGACATATCCTATTGTTGTACATTGTAAACTGTATATGGAGGTCCCCAAGTTCACATGTCACACAAACAACCTGATTGCAAATTAAATATCTCTTCGCTAATCACAGATAATTGCAGCCTTTGGGAGAACCAATTAATGTACTTTAAAAAAAAGAAAGAAAATCACAGTCTTGTTGATTTCAGGGCAAAGAGCAACCGGCCCCGCCTCCACAAAATGAATAACAATTCATTCAAACATTTGGTAATTGAGTTAAGCAGGCAACAAAAGGACCAAAGATAAGGTAGATACAAAGGCTAGGTAGATTTCCAATGCCATCACAAGCACTACTGCGACCAGCCTGAAGAGGGGTGTCACAATAGTGAATAGTGAGCGAATGCTGCCGCGCATTGACAGAATGATCAATAAACACAGCATGGCAGAGATAAGCTCCAGGTACAGGGAGCTCTACAACCCATCCACACACTACTGTGGCGGTGAAGCCATCACCACGGGAGCAAACCTGCACAGATAAATTAGAAACGTCAAATGTAGAATATGTAGTAGAAGAAGCAGGTCTTGCTCCCCCATTGGATTACAACACAGCTGTGATGCAGTGGAATGATTGTGAGTCAGTAGCGCCTTCGTCTGTAAGACTGTCTATAGCCCCGGGCGGAGGAATGTGTTTGGACTCGTCGTGGAGTCCCCCATTCTGGGCTGACAAGACGAGTCGGCCACCATCAAGAAACCCCCCCCCGGGATCCCTTGAGGCTCTGTGGCCCTGCATGACCGCCCCCCCTCCCCTCCTCCTCCATCACACATTCCAGCCAAGTGATGTCACCACAAGACCTCACCAACTGTTATCCTCCAGTGGGCATGGTTGACTTGCAGCACTGCTAGGCTAGGATGCTGCCAAGCTCAAGAGGGAAGCTGAATGAGGCCTTATTAAAGAGCGGCTCACACAAATCCTGTGGTGGTGCTAGAAAGTTTATGGACCCTGTGAAATTATTTTGATTTCTGCATGAATTGAACTCCTCCTCAAATGCATTATCATCTATTCTATTGAAATGAATGTACGCAGGAACCCAGATAATTCCAACAGGTTCACAAACGAGCACCACGTTAGAATGTGCAGTCGACCGATAAGTTAATGATTTGTCTCTGTATTGTCTGCCTATCATCCGTCGTCATCTCAGACGTGATCAAATTTGATCAATACTTGGAGGAGATGATTGTCCAACTGACCATATATAGTACAGAAAGAGCATTGTCTCTCTCTGCGTGTATTGCAACTGCATTCTATCACAGGGCAGTGGTGGAAGATAAGATGTGTTTGTGTTGCCCGGCTGTCCAACTGTGAGCCTACATTCCATTCCCGATAGGTGGACAACATGGGTGTCATTCAGCTCAGCTGCAGTCTTAAGGCATCTAGACCCCCTGGCCATCACTGTTTGCCCAGGTCACACCGCTGGCCAAGTGTTTCATGTCAGGTTTGTGAAGTCATTGCTTTATGCGAGAGGCTCACACACTGCAACACAACACCCTTCAAACAAAAGACCAGTGAAAGAGTAGGTTGTGATCATTTCAACAAATACAACCCCAACCCTGCCCCCAAACACCTGAATCAACCAGTCATGAGTCCGTGTGTTCCTCTAAATATGTAACGTACTGTAGCTTGTGCAAAAAGCACACAAAAACAGTCACCAAATACAGCAGTTTAAAACAACACCTTGTGACATAAAGCTGCCATAGTAGATCACAACACAGTGACAGTTGGACTTTAAACATACATTTAAGTGTGTCAAAGAGGCCAACTGCCCTGTCTTTGAACCTGTTTGCCTGAAATTCCCCACAAGCATGCAAGGTAGATCCACAACTGCCTGCCTAGCTGGCATACGAGTCACTGAGATCTAACACCCGGACTGAGCTGTGTCCGTTCGTCACATTCTGTTATGTATCTGTCATATTTAAGTAGCCTACTGTCGGTGGCCGGGCTGGTACAGTATAGTCGCTGTCCATGTGCTGGAACAGACAGAACAGCGGAAACTTTTGTATAGCACGAGAAAGAGCAGCGCTGTAAATAGCACTGGCCATGTAAGAACAGTGGTCCACTGTTAGTGTCACCAGATGGTTTTGACAACTATTCTGATGGTCTAAGTAAGAACATGTACTGTAGCTGTAGCCTCCCATTGGCTATATGGAGCTCCTCCATAGTGTCCCACATGATTGATTAACTGATTGATTGATTTATTGATTGACTGACTCATGTTTGATTAAGACTCAACAAAAGGATTGTGGCTTTAAAATGTGCATTTACACTGTATATTAAGAGGTTAATAATACACAGGTCATGATATATTTCAAAAGCCCAAATCTATGACCATATGGGTTAGTTACTATTGATTATGTGGACCGGTTCAGAGTGGGCATTAGTGGATCAGCCCCGCACTGTGCAGCAGCCTGGATTTCTGCAGCTCCACAGCTGGACTGCATTACAGACAGCTAAATAACTAGAGGTCAGTCAGGTGGCTACAAGTAACGACGGTCTACTTGCTGACGCAAGCGTACGGAAATAATAAACTATATTTTATTTAGATATACGCTATATGGACCTTCAGATGTGTGTGTGGCAGGAATTTTACATACCTACAAATAAATTCCCTTTGCCCATTCAATATGCAAATAAAGTCGGGGATGAAAATGTATGAATTCCAGCTATGATGTGTTTGTTTTCTCATTGTTTTCTTATCAGTATGAAATCTGGCTGGCTTCACATCTGACGTTAATCGTTATTTCCTCGTTTAGACTCCAGTATCCACACACGCGTATCTGGTCGTGTCTAGCAATGTAAAGTAGGTGAAGAGAGCTTAGCTATAGCCTAATCCTGGGGACTAGAAAACGGACCGTACTGTAGCCTACGTTGACGTGACATATAAAGCAACGCCTTAACTCATCTGACTGACTACTGGGCAACAAAAGTAGGCTACCACCGCAAAAAGCACAGTAATGTATTGCCACATCATGGCCTTTCATGTGTCACGCATAGGGCAAGCAGCTTAAAAGCACGATCGAATACAATGTAGCCAACATTAACCAAAGGTATGCTCTCGGTGGCCCACCCGCAATACACAAGAACGTATCAACGTGAGTTTGTGGCGTTTTCGGTAACAAATCCACGAGGTCATTATAAACGACGCAAAGATACTTCCACGACTTATCGCTCCTCAAACTAGTTGATCACACGGAGGGCTTGGACCACGGGATTTCTTACCCCTTCGTAGTAGTGTGGGCAATCCACGTATGTATTTCAAAGATGACGGAAAATCTTACATCCACCGCCAGACGCAGATAACACCTCCAGAACCTGGTTCACTTTAGATACCGGCGGTTCCGATGAGAAGCGTTTTCATGGTCGCCATAGCAGACTACTATGTGAACATGACGGAGAGACGGGATTACATTGAACCAAGCGGTAGATCCACTCACTGAGACAATGAAGGAGGAGCAGTGCTTCCACTTTTCCTAGCAAGGACCGTAATATCATTAACAATACTGCCATCTGGCGATGATATGTGGAATCTCACATTGATGGTGTGCTCAGTTGGTCAACATGTAGCCTATCAAACCAGGTTATATTGAAATGCGCTGTCACTCTTATAGAGTGAATTCACATAATTCATTATATAGGCCTATGCATGAGAGGTTTAGAGCGATAGAAATATCATATTAGTCTAGGTCATTTAACAGATAACTGAACTGTACAAAGTGTAACATATTGGGTTGTATGACCTATAGCCTACATATAAGTCATCTGGCCCATACATGATACTTGATTCCATGTGTAGTGGTGAAAAAGTCGACATTTTGCACCTCTTCTAACTTCCACTTGAGGGCGCCTTGGTTTGCAAAGTAGCCTAGAGATTCATGAAACAGGGACCAAGAAGATCCGCTCAGTTTGAAACAATACTGGATGTATAAATAAATACACAATTAATGTTTTATTGTTTGTTTACTGCAATTGGAAGCCCCCATGCTATTACCGTATGGAAAACCTGGTCATTTTTCCACTGCCTCAATGTTGCGATATATAATTATTTTAAGCTTTGGTTGGGTCTGTTATTTTCTAAATATGAAAACCACATGGCATTGTGTCCAGTAGTTTCTACTGCAATTTTCACTGGCCATCAAGATAGCTGTAATTTTAATCATTGTGTATTGTTCCACATCTGAATTATGTAATGTTACATAATTCAGAAAAAAAAGAGTGTGAATATATTGAGACCCAGTAGTAGCAAGATCCAAATAATAGCACTTGGGAGCAAAGCCTACTGAAAACTGTTGCGCCATAGGATAATGTTAATTAAACATGTTTTATCAATGAAAGGATTCACTCAATCTGAGAGCAGATAATGCACAATTTTAAAACATTGCTTAAGAATTTACTGTAGCAGAAACACACTTTGGTTATTTCAAGCCATGTTGTAACACCAATTAACTGGTTAGTAGAATAGGTTATGGCAGATGAATTATCTCAGTCCACACCTTGTTCTGTTTTGTAAATCTGTGCTCCCCTGTAGGGAGAGCTGCCTGGGGGCATCGGTGGTGACTGGTTCTCTGACACCCACACCTTCACATTGCTGTGTCTACAAGACGTGGTGTGTGGTGTTGTAGGGCTGGAACTGGGCTTTATTTCATGCCTTTGCTGTTCACCCACCTTCTCGCTGGCAGGAAGTGTAGTCTCCTACGCCTAGTGATATGAGACTCAGATGTTCAAATCACACTCTACATCTTGGCAGGTTCAGAGGCCTCATGGAGGCATGTTCTTGGAAGATGAACACTTCAGCAAGCGCATGAAAGACTGCAATGAGGGCGTAAAGAGTCATTGCAGATGTAGTCAGGTTAGGTGTGTAAACAATAATAAGGAGACGCTGTGTACCAGGACGTATCCCAAGCCGCAAACTCTGAATTGAAGATATGAGTATATTACCTCCAGACTTTTTGTGTGGCACTGAGTACTTCCCCACATATTTGTCACAGAACACTATACTGATTAAACACGTCTGAAAAGGTTTATGCTAAAAACATAAAATATAAGACAAGCTTACAGTCAGTTTACAGTCAGTATAAATTATATGTTTTACCTACACACCATTGTGGTGTGATTTAAAGACATATGCTGAATTAATTAAGATACATTTATATTGTATGCAGAAGCTTTCCATCAAATATTTCTAAATGTGTCACTAACAGTGTGGTCTTTTTATAAATAATTATTGCACATATTAACATGAGTGGATTGAATATGTGTTTGTTTGTTCAGGTGTAAGTGCTGCAGAAACAGTAGGACACTAGTTTGGAGAGCAAAGAGGAAATCACACACAACAGGGAACTACTGTACTTTCAGAACCATCGCAATTACGCAGAAAGGATTTACTGCTTATGTGTGGTTTTCACAAAGCCATATTGGGTCTTTAAGTGGGTGGACTTCTACAGATCACATACTGTGGAAACAAGATCTCACTTTGTGTCCCTTCGAAAAGTTACATTATACAATGTAGTGCAGTGTAATATACGTTACATTATATATTGTACACACACACACAAACACAAGCACCACTGGTCAAATAGCCAATTTACAGTATCATCAGCTAGTGTTTAGCACCATAATAAGGGCCTGTAATTGCTATTCTATTTTTAACAATGCAGTACAGTTGCATGCCCCTGTCACTGTCCTCTTCCATCTATGAATAACAGGTCATTAGAGCAGCAGCAAGACTTTTACATCGCTGCTGCCCCCGCTGTTCCAGTTGCGCAGTGGGGAGTCTAGCGCCCCCCCACCCCGTCCGTCCCCTCGTCCCAACGACACACACACTGTGGCTCTGCTCATCGGCTCTGCTCTAATTGTCTGTGTTGCTAGGTTCAGCTTTCTAAAAACGATTCTGCCTATGTTGTTTGAGTCCCATTTGCAAACAACAGTCCTCTTGTTATCAATAGTGCTGCTTTGATAAAACTAAAATCAAATGTGTGCTGATTGCAGCCAAGTATCGCATAAATTGAAGTTAAATTGAAACCCTTATCTGTGTGGAAGATACTGTATATGTGTAGCTATTATTTCCAGTTATATTAAGTTATATTAAGTATATATTTCTCTTAGAGCAGTAATTTGTAAGTAACATTGGAAGTTGGCTGTCAATGTATCAGCCATCAGCAAATTAGAGTATCATATGGCACAGTGCAGACTAGACAATAATAGTTGCAGATTTTGGTCTCATTTGGTTTTCTTTACGGTCAGACTATAATAGTTGCTAGTCTACATAACGGTAGCTGATTTCAAGTGTGGCATCTTCCTGCGACGTCTGCTCATAGACGGCGTGTGTCTTGCTAACATTCCAGCACAATACATGCAGGTCAACCTTCCCTGGTATGCACTGCCTGGGGAGAGGGAGGCGTGGGTCAACTACATCTGATCAAGCACAGGGCGGGGAACTATTTTGTAAAGGAATAGGTTGTCCCTCCCCATGGAGAAGTGGAGAACATCTGAGTTAAATTAAAGGTTGTTGTCTTTCTGGCTCTCATTCCACCACATTCGGTTAGTGCCGAAGGTCAACGAGAAAGATGTAAATCGATTCTTTGGATTCGTCTAATTCTTCAGAGGGATTTCTGGTTATTGCTCACTGTTAGTTGAGCAGATGGATACAACAATCACCTCGTTTTCAACCATTTTGCTGAGACATACATAATCTAGTAGTTAATGTTGAGAATTGAAGCCATGGTTCCACATGCTTTGGATATTAGCTTTCCAGTTAGGTTGTGTATTTATTCCACAGTATACAGTAGGTCTTTGTGCATTATGTGACATTTATAGACAGTGGAAGCATTTCTCTATGCTGTGTGTGGAGATCACCGCCCATGCACACACACACTGTTACAGCTGCAAATTAGACTGTGAAATTGACAACTCATGTGTTGCCATGTGGTTGCCATGACAGCTATTGGGGCCTGTGACGATCCTCATCTGCCCTTCTGTTTCCCTGCACATCAACACAGTTCCCAATATGAAAGGAATGCAAATCATCTATTTTGTTTATGGAAGGGATTGTTAGGAGAGTGGGCTGACTGTAGAGATGCTCCAATTTGGTGCAGAATTGGAGCATCTCTACAGTCAGTAGAATAGCAATTACAGGCCCTTATTATGTTGCTAAACACTAGCTGATGATACTGTAAATTGGCTATTTGACCAGTGGTGCTTGTGTTTGTGTGTGTGTGTACAATATATAATGTAACGTATATTACACTGCACTACATTGTATAATGTAACTTTTCGAAGGGACACAAAGTGAGATCTTGTTTCCACAGTATGTGATCTGTAGAAGTCCACCCACTTAAAGACCCAATATGGCTTTGTGAAAACCACACATAAGCAGTAAATCCTTTCAACAGAAGAACCACCAAAACATTGATGTTTTTGTGGCCTTTTGGGGCTTACATTACATCTATCATCACTCTTCTCAGCCAATTGATATCTGCAGGTCCCCAGTGCTGTAAATGCTGTAAATTGTTCCCGGGTGCAAGACTAATTTTCCACCGATTGCAGTGCCAGTACGAGGAAGACCTTGAGACACTCCACCAATCAATGCAAGGATTGATGCGTTTAAAAGGCTCCTATGTGTGGTCTGCATACTGGGGTCGTCTTAATTTCCCAGATCTCTGCGGGTGAAGGGTGAGAGGGTCCCACTCGCCCGTGAGATATCAGCGTTCAGTACATGAGCTCCTGGATGTCACACACATTGGGGAGGCATAACCGCTAAGATCGAGCCGGAGAAGCGGTTGGCGTGACTCGCGCTCCGCTTGGCATTTGGCGCCGTTCTGTGGAGGATCTCAGCTGGAACAAGCGCAGCGCCGTGGCACAGCTGCAGTGGTGGCAGCACCCACCTTTGCAGGACTGCATGGGAACAGGTGAGTCAGCTCCTATTTAATTCATACACCTACGTGTCGAAGCTCAAAGGGCTCTTTCAAAACAACAGTCTGCTCCCCGCAGACAATGTAACCTTTCTCTTTGTGCTACTCTGGACTCTATGAAAGTCACTCTCACCGTGACTCCTTCAAAGCTTCACAGCTGCTGAAAGGAATGTCCTGGAAATTACTTAATAAAACAAAAAAAACACATGCAGCATATTGTTGCGCGCCATGGTCCATGGTTATGGCGAAGGGAGACAATCTCAGAGGTGATCTGTTGTAAAAGAGCATCAGACAGTCCATTCTCGTTAAAATGTCCATATTACCCAAAGCTACCGCACGACTGTTGACTCCCCAGCCACCATTAGTACAAATGATGGCCTATTGTGAGAGAGGGAGGGACGTCAAGAGGACTGCCGCTTTCTAATGAACCCCGGCGAGATCTCGCCGCCAAGCCCGCTGTCCTCATCAGCCCAGATAAACGACCTCAGCGTGGGCAGAGCAAAGCAGGGGTTCTCTTCACTAGCTCCCACTTTTTTCTCTCTCTCTATTTTTCTCTTCTATATTTTGCTCTTTTTTCTCTCGATCTATTCTATTTATCTATCTATTCAATTTTTCTCTCTTTCTATTCAAAATTTTCCTCTCACTTTTTTCCTCTTTCTCACTCACTTAGCCTACGTCATTTTCGAGAACACGGGTGCATCCTCAGAAGCTCTGCCCCACACATTGAAAACACATTGTGCAGGCTAGGATATTGTTGTGTGCACCACTTTGTGTTCATATGTAAGGAGCCAGGACTGTGTAATGCTTGATACTTTTTTTCAGCACACACAGAGAGAATGCTAAGCTAGCAGACTACAAGGATATATTTGTATATTAGCTTCAAATAGCTTAAATGACCTTTAAAAAAGTCATCAAACACTAAACATGTTTCAGGACCTGAGGTGCATTCAGAATTGGCGAACATAGCGAACGTTTGCGAACAGTTTTCCGTTTACTTTGTGTTCGTCGCTAACGTTTGCGAACAAAAGCAAATGGGTTGAGGAGGTAATTCTCGGCGGACACACCTTGAAGCTGGGCGAAGGGTGACAGTTTAAATCTAATATTTTTGGAATGTTTACACAAATTGTTCAAAATTCAAGTTCAAAGCAAACATGTTCGCCACTAATGTTCGCCAATTCTGAACGCTCTGATACACGCCCTTAGCTGTAATATCAGTACGTTGCTGATTGATTATATAATTTGTTGCTTGGACTCGCAAGGATTGCAAGATCTCCAGACTGATTCTTGCAATAAAGAAGCTCACAAGATTTGGTTGGTCTTGCGACGGCCCCATGTTCCCATTACAATATTTACCTAATTTTTCAAAATTAAACAATTTTGTAATTTCAAAATACAGTTTTGCAACACCGCAACCCAACTATGGATAAGCGCATGAATATGGATGGATCGTTCTTTTTGCATAAATAATATTTATTATGCACAATATAAAAAAAAGTTTGTCAAAATCTCTTTGTCTAAAGCCATAACAAGCATTTACAGTAAAGCAAAACAATACAACACCGTACACTTGAGATGGTAGACTATTCTCTAGCTTTTAACTTCCATCCACTTGCTTCTGCCACCCCCTGTTGTGATGTCCTCACACCCAGCAACACTAGCTTCTAGCAGGGACATCTATGGTCTATCTATCTAGGGTATGAGACAGGCGGTCTTACACTTTACACCTCGATGCTGAAAATAAGTCCTCAGTTGGATTGAGGAATGATGAATAGGCTGGATCCAATAGACCTATATTTATAAGGAGGTTCCTAGTGCTAGCGTTTAGTGTAGCTACTTTGCATGTAACATATACAGTATGTATGTAGATTTGGAAGTGATAAAAATCAAATGAGACGTGGTATAATCAATTTTGATTAGGGTGACAATTGATGTTTGTGTCAGTTATTGACATTTGTGTTTACTAGTTTGCAGAAGATAGGTACTGTTGGATTTATGCTTACAGTTGTGAGAACGAGTTTCAGGAATTGTTTATAAGCAATTGAAGAAAAACTGTAATTCTTCAGAAAGGTGAACCTGTTGTACCAAACTGTATTCTTAACTCAAACGTGTATGTTTAACAGCTTTAAAACAAGGACCTGCATGTACTAGTCAAACTTCTTTCATCCACATACTCTGCTTATTAATTCCTTTCTATGTAAAGTAAATATAAAGTATAAGTAAGCCCAACGCCATTACCACATGGATGGCAACCTTGTAGTGAGAGAGAGAGAGATTTGGGGAAATTGTTTTTGTCTTGCATTAAGCACACTGGTCGTTAGCGACTGTTGGAGATTAAACTCACAGCTTTGATGCAGTCGGAACTCATAACACCACTGAATACCACTAAAGCGATGTGACTCAATTGATAGAAAAGGAAAATAAGCAAAGCCATTTTCTTTTGCTTTAAGTGAGTCTAACAAAACCTGCCTTTAAGGACCTCAAATAAAGGTTTGCCCATTTAGTTGACATATACACAATAACTCCACTGTGTCATTTGGTAGTCTCACTGAAGTGTTAAACGCACTTTTATTGTTGAAGTGTCAAATTAAACAGTGTCACCATTCATTTAGGGAGGGAGTAAATGGTCACATAAAAAAATATAAAATCAACAATGAAAATGGTAACACAGGGAAAGTCTGGTTCCTGCAACATAGATTTGAGACAGTGTCCAGTTTTGTGTTTGGTTTGCACATTTCCACAGCCTATAATCTCAAACAGTAACAGTCCTTTTTTTGTTTACTAGCCATGCATACAGTAGACAATGTGTTGAGTCAGTGTCTTCATAGGAGCTGGCACTTTCAATACAAAATATGTACACTACCCTTATTTCTGCTCATCATCATCCTCATTACATTTTGTTACTAGAAGTCTGACCCCACCTGATCCATGTCACATAATGGAGATAACGAAGATGGAAAAGTACAAATAAAACATTGAGCGTCCTCACTTTAAATGTCACCTGGCCATCCCTAAAAAAAAAAAAGAATAATGTCATGTTTCTTGACATTGTTTTGTGGAGATATTAAAAACACAGATGATTTCCTTGTCCCATCCGAATGAAGCAGTTTACAGATATTAATACACAGAAATCTGCTGTCAGAGCCTCCATGTAAGGAAAACAAATCATTGCGCGATATGTGAAAGCCTCTGCCACACCAAAATGAGAAAACGGGAAAAAAGAGTTAACAGCATTGATGTTTTAAGAGAGACGCTGGCGTTTCTGCCATTTGCTTTCGATTACACAATTTCAAATGAAATACAACAAATAAAAATAAAAGGAGGTGCTGTCAACTCACCTCTTTGGTTCGGCTGTTGATAGGTACAAAAACCACACGACTAACTGCTGAAGAAGGAAGGCAAGCCTACGAGAAGCCTTGTACATAAATCAACTACTCATCCATTTTTAAAACAAGCTCTTGGTTCTGTCTGCAGTAGCTAATTCATGACATAGTCGCAGTATAGTGTATAATCCTGGAAACTCTAGCTGGATGTGCAAAATGAGGTAAAATTAAGAAAAGCATCACTAAAATGGGCAGAAAAATAAAAACAAACAGAAATAGTCACATAAGGCGAGTGCACGCTGCTCTTTTTCCATTTGTCAATTTAAAACCCCTTGCATTCCTCTTTTAAACTCTATTCATTATTGACATGTCATTATTATTATCATTATTATTATTTTTAATAACTCATGATGACTCCCATGACTGATTTTATGCACCAAATAGAAGTTAAAATCTAAGTTAAAAGTTCTGTTTTTTTTCTTTTTCTTTCATATTTCATTTTGGTGTGTGAGTGTGTGTGCATGTGTGCATTTGTGTGTTTCAACTATTGTATATTGCAAGAGGAGCAGCAGGGGTCATCCTTGTCTGGCTGAGCGGCGTAGTCCATCTGCCGGACGATCTCGGCAAACAGTTCGTCTACCATGGTTTTGCTCTTGGCTGAGGTCTCCATGAACGGGCAGCCCCACTCCTCAGCCAGTGCCTGGCCTTCGCTGGACGACACCTCCCGCTCACTCTCCAGGTCCACCTTGTTTCCCACCAGGATCACCGGAACCTTCTCGTACCTGACAAACACACACACACACACACACACACACGCACAAGCGCGCGCTTTAGAGAGGGTAGATGCACAGAAAAACGGTGTGACTTTTAAAATGTACATCATTCTGGGAACTACGCCAACCAGAACCAGGTATGTCAGTTGGTACAGACAGTATTTCATTGGTGGAAGGCTGGCCAATAAAATACTGGTAATGATTTGATTGAAGCCTAAAAGACTAGACTTAAAAGTATTTCCAGGCTGATATGCAGAGCAGAACAAATGGAGCTTGCAAAATCAGGATGGTCTCACGAGGCTAGCCACTGCACGTAAATAATTGCCGAAAATATGTGGCCCACCTACAGTTTCTCGTTAAAATCTGGCCCACCTGAATTTGTAATTGAATAGCCCTGCACTACAGGATAATTAGCCCGATTCTATGCCCGATTTCCCTCTTTTGATTCCGGTCAGCATAGGCCCAATTTGTTGATGGCGATCGATTATTCTGTGGTGTGGGGTATGTTAAGAGTAGTTTTCAATGATCGGAGGTTTACCACCAATCTGACATTGCAAATACAGTATTAAACATGTTCAATATCCAAAATCCTGTGTGTGGTATACGCAGATCACCGCCAAGTATGCTGGCAGTTGATTGTAACATGGGAAAGAGAGCCATGTTGATTTAAAGTAATACCATCAATTAATTACACAAGTAATGTAATCACAACAGAAGCCATAGCGGCAAAAGTATAAGTGTGTATTTTAGTTTTGGTTTTGGAATTCAGGACTGGGTTATTTGGAAATAGAATCGGTTGGTGTGTGGGGTGCTGTTTTGGCCAATTATTGCCCTCCACACACAACGTTGTTAGGTGTGTGGTCTCTTGCGTTTTTATTTGGTAAATTTGTAGGATTGTTTATTGTGTACCTAACCCTACCTTTAAATAAGATTGGCAACAATAAAGGACAACGCTCACTGAAGGCGTTTATGACTCCAGCGTTTTAGAATTAGTTATAGATTTTAACAACAATTTTACCAAAGTTGCCGAAAAGTGCTCCGTGCTGTGAGGCAATATGTGTACCAGTTTAGCATACTGTATAGCACAGGTTTGCCCGCTTTGATCAGGGGTGCAAACTCATCACTAGTGAAAAAGGTGACAAACTAAAATAGCGGTCCGGGGGTTATGCCCCCCGGGAAAAAT
>JAODUK010040140.1:0-20923 GCA_027564635.1 Typhlichthys eigenmanni
GTTGTCACATGAAAAGTTATGCTCACATATTTGCAAATATGTGAGGGGTGTACTCACTTTTGTGAGATACTGTATATTCGGACCAATACGGTACCCTAATTTACATAATTCGATTAAATGTAATCCCTCTAATCCTCTATATGCATAGAAAAACATGGTTGTTTCTTTAAGGAGCATTGCTATAACAAGTCTTTTCTACCTTGAAATCGTATGTGGCATCGGGGTTCTCATCGCAGGCGATTACTTCGGGGGCCATCCAGTACGGAGTACCAATAAATGTGTTCCTACGGCCCACTGTCCGGTCCAGCTGAGCACTCACGCCAAAATCCACTACACACACAAATAAGCATGTACACACACACACACAGCTGTACAATGAAAACCTATGTGTGAGGTTGCACATGCTCACCCAGTTTGACCTCTGCGTTCTCCGTCAGAAGAACATTTTGACCTTTGATATCTCTATGGATGACCTTGTGTTGGTGGAGATGGGTTAGACCCTACATATATAGAGAGAGAGAGAGAGAGAGAGAGAGAGAGAGAGAGAGAGAGAGAGAGAGAGGGAGCCTACTGGTTAATTTGATGATACATTCTCATACTAGATATTGTAGAAACCTGCTCCAAACGCTCAATGTTTAAAACCACACCTGTCCCAAATAGTAAATACTGCAGCTGGCAAGATGCTCTGTAAATAAATAATTATGAGATAAATATCACATCCTGTTTTTTATTATCATTGGGGAATTAAAAAGGGGAAGGCAGGAAAAATTAAGTTTCTGTTTGTTTATGACCTATGAGCTATAGTTGAATGGAAATAAATATATAAATATTCCAAGAGCTGTTGTAAATTTAGTTATGTTTTCACCCTGTACTTTGCCTACTCTAATTCACTGCTTCTAGTAAAAGAGTATTAAAAGTCAACCAGTCTAATCTGATTTTATAAAATAATTTAAGATTTAAAAAAAATGTTGGTTGGGTGATTGAATTACAAATACAATATATACATACAGTACTGCAGATTACTAGACAGCCAATATACAAGCAGACATGCTAATATATGAATGAATATGAAATGCATTAACATAAAAAATAAAGATAAAATGGAATGCAATGATAAATGTCATAGAAATTATTAATAGCGTGTGGGTGAAAAATGTAAAACATAATGGTTCCATTAACAAGATGAACAATTCAATTCTTTGAATGTTTAGTCATGAATGTGCCCTTTAAACAAATGACGTCTGAATGTATAGTAGTTAAATACGTTGTAAATGTGGCTTGTTTCCTATCAGGCAATCATCTGCTTTTGGAATATGTCGTTTCCTGAGTGGGTGGCATGGGTTCGGAGTTCAGCTTGAGTTCTGACACTTATATGTAAAGCATTTAAAATGCCAGTATACCTAAGAACAATATACCAAGTAGGCTATTGTCGAGCTTTATGATAACCCTTCACAAGTATAATGTAAATACCACAGGAGATGCACACTGAAACATTATGAAGAGATACTGTACGCATCAAGTCTAGTTTATAGTTCTTAATCCTAGTTCCTGCCTGAATGGGTTCACAAAGCTAAATTAAACAACCTCTCTTACTTTAAACCCCCATTAAGACAAAGTAAAATGGTACTGGTAAATTGTAATAATAAGTGACTATTGAGTCAATGATCATAACTAAAGAAGGTAAATGTGCATGTCCATTTCACTCTGTGGTCTCATTACTGGTATAACCATCTAATGTGTGTGTGTGTGTGTGTGTGTGTGTGTGTGTGTACGTGTGTGCGCGTGTGCTCACTCTCACCCTGAGAATCTCTCGGCAGATGTATGCGGTCCACTCCTCTTTGAGAGAGTTTCCTTTGGTGTTTTTAATCAGGTCTGTCACTGAGCCAGCACCACAGAACTCCATCACCAGCTACACATGCACAGGCACACATATTACTACTATATATAATTATTAAGAGTAAACATCTAGAAAACATATATAGCATTGTAATGACTTTACATTAACATAAAGCACATACATATCGGTTGTGCACCAAAGATCACATACCTATATGCATATCATACTATAATGTGGTCATATAAAACAAGCACATGTCCAATGTGCATAAGCTCAACACTGTCCCTTGTGGTTATGATTAAACACAATTACAGACTACCATAATATAATATGGGATCCTATATTTACTAGTAAAGTGCTTTAACCAAGTCTATAACATATACATTCACAAACAACATGCACAGGCAGACCCAGAGTTGGTCGTCTATTCCAGGAGGGTTTTTCTTGACGAAGGCTCCATAATACGTAGCGATGTTACGATGGTGACTGTATTTCTTCAGCATGTTGATCTCTGCTTTAATCTCCTCCTCCTCATCCTACACACACATCCGTGGGTAAACTTAGTACACAGAAACACAAACTCAAATTCACACAAAAAGATTCCGTGTGTGCATGTGTGAATCGCATCCCGTTCGCATTGCTGTCTATGAGGGTAAACTAAGATTTAAGTATCAGTATTCTAGTTTTTCCGCATATTCTGAAAGTAATATGGCTAGTGAAAAAATATTTTCCACTAATTCCACTAATATATTCCACTAATATTTCCATTTACGTGGCAGAAAGCATAATTTGATTCAACGTAAAACGCTACTTTAAAATGCAACTTAACTTAAAATTTAATTTAACACTGGAATCGGATCGGTACTCGGTATCGGCCGATACCCAAAGTGCCGGTATCTGTATCAGTATCGGGACTGAAAGAACTGGATCGTGCCATTCCTAGAATTCAGCCTAATATGCAAATGTAATATGATGTTTACATGACTACCAAATTCCGAACGTTATCACACTGTTTTTTGAATATTAGTGTACAGGTAGATTACATGCACTATGGGTTGACCATATAGAATTTGATGTTTGATGTGTGTGTGTGTGTGTGAGAGAGAGAATATTAAACTCACCCCAGTAACATCCATGACCTTGATAGCAGCCAGCTGGCCTGTTTTGACATGGCGACCCTGCAAAGCGAGAGGAGATTTCCATTAACTTCTTCCAGTGATCTATACAGGTGTGTGTGTGTGTGTGTGCACGTGCGTGCGTGCGTGTGTGCGCGTGGTAACACTGTGGGCTGGTTAAATCCAGACACATTGTTCAGTTCAAAGCTACAAATGCCATCCTCTCAAGCTCACAGACACACAAATAATACACTTTAACTACAAAAACACTCAGAGATACACACCAACGTACATGAAAGCACACACAACAGGAATTAACGATTTTCAAGACACACACCATTTCCTCATGGTAACCTAGCAACAGACTTGGCATGGAGCAGGGGAGGTAGGAGGCAATGCGTGTGTGCGTGTGTGCACTCGTGCGAGTGTGTGCACATGCATGTGTTGGCAGGGCCAGCTTTTTCACACTCTGGGTCACTTAGACAGACATATGAGTTGCACAGATAACTGCACACGCACATGTACACTACGGTACACACATAGCTATAGTTACCCAGTGTTGCATCAGGTATGGTCTCTCTCTCTCTCTCTCTCTCTCTCTCTCTCTCTCTCTCTCTCTCTCTCTCTCTGGCAGGTGTAATAAACCCTCTATGTGACAGACAGCTTTGTGCAGCTTAGCAGGAACAAACCAACAAGTCTATAGTGTATTAACACTTATACTGAGTCTACTGTCACGCAAACTCCTGTTTAACAGAATAATGATCTAAATTAAGTTTGATCTGTGACCAACATGAAGAATTACTGTAATACAAGCAGACAAGCAGTGATTTGAACACATACATACCTTAAGTATATACAAACATTGAATTCTGGTTTTTAACATAGTATACATACACACTCCCTAACGTGTGCCCTTGTGGTAAAAACAAGCCACACAAAAACATTATTTTGGGTTTAAACTGGGGTAAAATGATTCAGTGGAATAACCTACAAAAACAATTAGACACAATGTTGTTGACCTTAAATTATGTCAGACAAAAAATTCAGTCAGTCAATGGCTATAAAAGAAATAGGTCTTAGTAGCTCTTAGTTCAGTCTCTGGAGTCACCAAGTCTCCAAACCACAGTTAGGTGCTACCTTCATGCCAACAAACTATTTAGAACGCTTGACAGAAGAAAGCCGCTTCTGTTCACTGTTCTCTTCAAATGTTAAGTGCCGGGAGCTTGCTAAACTTCACAGGAACTTTGGAACTGTGTTCTATGCTCAGATGGGAATAAAACAAGAGATATTTGGCAGAAAATCACCAGAAGTGGGTTTTGTAGTAAAAAGTTGGGTCATACAGTAAAGAAGTTCATCCCCCCCCTGTAAAGTATTATATGTGCCTTCCAAAAGCTCACATTGTCAACAAGGACTCAAATCAAATACATGCCAGGAGATTTTAGATCAAAATCTTTGCTAGAAGGCTAACATTTGGCTAGCTGGATCGTCCAGCAGGACAATGGTTCAAAGCATACATCTAATCCCCACAAGAATCCGACTTCAGAATCAAGCTTTTGCCGTGCTATCCTAGTCCCCTAAACCTCAGTGAAAATCCTGTGGGATGAGTGAGGACTAAGGACTCTGGAGAGATTTTATATGGTGGTGGTTTATGATTCCTTTATATGTGCTCTAGCTCCGTAACCATGATTACAAGAAGAGAGTCATTTCTGTTCCCTTGCAAAGGGAGGGTAAGTGCTCATACTAAATTCTAAATGCAAGCGTGCCACTTTTTATTTATTCAATAAGTTCACCTCAATGAACAACACACATAACAATTGTGCGTGTGATTAATTGTGCGTGTGGTTATGCTGAGGAAGTTAATTTACAGGACAACAGAAGTATATTTAGACTTCCTGCAAGAAATGTAATGTCAGCACCACACTAAATCAACTTGTGCAGATTGGTAAGTATTTTACAAGCTCTTACGGGTCTAAGAAAATAATGTCATTAACATAATCAGATACTAATGAGGGATGTGTCTTGATATTGTTTTAATCGCATTACAGTGGTGTTGGTGTGCATGTTAATGTGGCCAGTCACAACAACAGACCTTGTCAAACTAATGTGAAAGGTTGAATAATTAGCTGTAATGCATTCCCAAAGTGGAGGAGAGTACCCTTGATGGTTGATTTATCTGTAAATAATATATTTTCAAACGCACTTGCTTTGTAGCATTATTGCATTATTGTTTTAAAATTATGTTTTTATTTATTATCTACATTTTTATCATATAATTAAAGTTATAATAAGCGATTGTAAGATAACGCGTTCAATAAATAGCTCACCGCGGTCTCCTAGTTTACTGTTTTATGTGTGTGCTAAAAAAATGATCTCATAGTGCTACATAGCCCTTGCTCCATAAAGGTACATAAACAAAATGGTGCTGACCGCACAAAACAACCATATCCTAGTCTTGTGTGTTTCCAATGTGTGGGGCAGAGCTTCCTAGGGATCATCCATATGGCATTGAAAGGAGAGGTGTTTCTTTTATTTAATTTTTGTTCGAATCTAGCAAGTGTTCTTGAGAACAAATACTATACCTTTAACTGCAGTGTTTATTACCAACTTGTAATGCCCAGAGGCGCACCATCATTTAGCTCTGTACACAAACCAAATACACCCTAGCCACATTAAACTACCTGTGGAGAGGGTTATATTCTTATTCTAATCTTTTGTTTGGTTTTGGTTATTATTGCGTTGTATGTGCAGAGAGCCTGAGATTATTAAAGGCAGGGTCAGTCATTCTTGCTAACTTCGAGCTCAAATAAAAACAGTATCGAAATGCATTGTGAAGCAAAGCGTAGTGCTGCATCTTTGTTGATATGAGCGGTGTTCGTCACTTTGTTTATGTTACTATTTACGGAGCCAGGGCTGTATAGAAGTATCTAAATATGTTTCCCAACATGCACAGAGAACGAAGCTAGCGAAATGCGAGGAGATATTTATTGAATTGGATAAAAATTGTCTTAGCTTGCATTTAGATTGCAATAGCTGACTATACCTTTAAATGTGGCATTATTATGTCTCATGCTTTTGCAATATTCCATGTTTATAAATAAACCCTGTTACATAAATAAAATCTGTTTTCTTTTGACCTCATTATACTTTCCTCAAAACATTAATTAATTCCTCGAGAAATGGCTTGCAGTTGTGTACAAATAAGCCACCCCTGCTCATAAAGGTCTAAAGATAATTTCATTTGATGTAAGAATTAGCCCTCAATAACAGGATGAGTCACCAGTATTCGCACAAGATGTAATCTAATCAGTTAAAGCTACTCAAACACCTGTGCGGGTACATGGCAACTTGAACGTTATTTTTAAGACGTGTGATTTGACAGACTAATTTAAAAGTTTGAAAAGCATTTGACTATATGTTTGTTTCTTACCTCAGTATTATTCTAGACAACCATGCCAGACAACACACAACAACATAATTTTTGTCAGTATCAATTCACTTCCATTGTCTCCTAAGGAACATAATGTTCAACATAGAATTCTACATCCCTTTAAGATGAATCACTAACTGACAGCCAGAGACAGAAATGGAGAGAGAGAGAGAGAGAGAGATATAGAGATATATATATATATATATATATATATATAGAGAGAGAGAGAGAGAGAGAGAGAGAGAGAGATGAGACTGACAGAGAGTTGTAAAGAGGGACTGCTTGACCCCGTTATGCTGCTAGTTGCCCAGCATTGCCTCCGGTTCACTATGGCACTCTCTTACACAAGCTAGTTCTGTAGCTTTAGCCAGTGTTCGAATTACGCTGAGCCTCCCTTTGTTCTGGCCAGGGCAAATTTGAAATCATAGTTTGGGGGGCCCATTAATTTATTTCCTTTCGTGGTCATGTTGTATGAACTATCAAGAGCACACAAAGTGTGTGGCAGAGCCCTGCACATGTCTGATTGTGTAGACTGCACCTGCAGACACCATTAACCAACAGCAATATACAGTATGTGACCGATCTGTTTAACTTCCGTTTAAAAGGGCAGCTGTTTTGAGTAACTGTCTCATGATGTTCGGCTTGTGTAGCCTAGGCTACGTGAAGTTCTAAGTGTGCAACCAGCATATCTTCTGCTAAAGCCCTGAATCGTGGGCTAATTATTAGGCTGATGTGTTTCATAATTCAGATAATATGCGTTGATTATAATTTCCTGTTATAAAATACTTATAAAATACTACGAAGAATTGTCCTGTTGCCGTGACTTTCGCGTTCATCGTTCCACTCGAATCAATGCTATAATCTAAACAGTCAGCCACACTATTTTTGCGTATCGAAGACTATGTTCTGTAAGGGGGCACATAAAAATACTATATTCAAAATATGTAATATAAAAATAGAAATGTATGTGTTAAATTTGAGATAAGCAAACAGCATATTTGGAAAACGTTTTCTAAAAGCCTATTGTAAAGTCTATGTAACACACGCCTTTGAACTGTGACTATAACACGTTAATTAGGATGCATTTGTTATTTATGCCCTTCCCCCATGCAGAAAAGGCGCATATAATAATTGGTGCATATAATCATAATTTTACCAAAATGCAGGAAGTGATACGACTTTCCTGGGGTGGACCCCCGGGTAATTCAAACAGTGGTGTTAGCTAGGTTTACACACATTGAGAGAGAGGTTAAGTGAGGTGACTTCTGCCATCTCTCTCTCTCTCTCTCTCTCTCTCTCTCTCTCTCTCTCTCTCTCTCTCGTCTCTCTCCAGCCGTTTTTGTGGCCAGTATAGTAGTGAAGCACCCTGGGGTTTATAAACACTTCCAAGAACAAGAATAATGTGTCTCTCCACACAGTGAGCCATCCAGACAGGACCAGGCTTGAAATGTGACTTGTTCACACACGCATGTGTGCGTATGTGTGTGAGACCCCGTGCTCGCATAAGTGTATTTTGAAGCACATAAGTACACACGCACGCATGCACACACAGGCTCATGGATTAAAGGATAGATAAAACTAGCAGTAGAGTGAGAAATACAGTGAGAAGAGAAGAGGCATAGAGGGGAAGGTGTGGACGGCTTGGAAAAGCCTCTGAGGCAGAGAAGTCGTCAGTCGTCAGTCCTGCGTTGAGACAAGCCTGACATTCCAAAACCTGAACACAGGTCCTGATGACAGAGACAGCAGTGTTTTGTAGGTGGACTCTACATAAATTAATTAAGAACGCTTGCTAAATTCGACTTATAATGAAAACAATATACCTCCGCGGCACCGCTCCACACATCGAAACACATTGTGAAGCAAAGCGTAGTACAGCTTTGTTGTTGTGAGAGGTGTTCGCCACTTTGTTTATGTTCCTATTTACGGAGCCAGGGCTATGTAGAAGTATCAGATTTTTTTTTTCAACATGCTCAGAGAACGGTAAGATAGAACGAAATGCGAGGAGATATTTGGCGAATTTGACAAAATGTGTATTATCTTAAAATTAGCTTGCAATAGCTGACTATACCTTTAAAGGCAGGCGCTCCATATTATACAAGTTGCAGTTTGTCGTTTTCTTTCGACAGGCTATCAAACTTCTTAACAAGCAGTATTAATGTCTTATTTTTAACTCAACATCTGAATCAAATACACACCCCTTCCAAATTCAAATTAGACATGAATTGCTACAGCTGGAATGTTATGTGGTGCAGTCTGCACCACTTTGTTTGTTTTCCATTTACAAAGCCAGGGCAGTGAACACCTTGTTTACTTTCAGCGCGCACACAGAACAGGCATTTAACAGACCATGAGGGAGATACTTGCTGAATCTGAGTGTTATTAATAGAATTGCTTACTATACCTTTAACCACAGCACTTAACATCCACTGGCCACTTTGTTGTGTGTTGTAGTATAACGTGCAGTGTATTTTATGTAGATACCATATATCTGGTCACCACAATTGATTTATATTCATATATCTGATATTATATATCATATTACATTTTTCCATTTACTGTGCAGTAGGAAACATACCATGCACACGGTTTACACCCTCTTATACACTGTAGTGTACTTTTACAATTTTTATTTTTTATTTTATTGTATGTTTATGTCCTTGTATGCACAGTTGACCCTTGTCTGGCAGTATGAATGTCATTGTTTGGAATGGCCTTGTGTACAACATAATACTTTTTACAAGAAAAAGCGATTTGACTTTGAGGTCACAAATCATAACAATCAACTAGGTGTCACATGAATGTCTGAATGTCTTTTCTCCCAATGAATGCATGAACCACAAATGTTCAAACTCTGTATAGATAGGGAGACAAGACAAGGGGCTGGCATGTGGATCAATAACAACAAATTAAATATCATCTACTTTGCCGACAGCTTCATCGCTTAATAAAATACAGGAGGAACTCTCTATCAGCGATACTGTTTTCTCATTGGTCAGCTTGAGAGGCCACAGTGAGGTCACACACTCGATAAACAGTGTCTGAATAAGTAGTGCACTGTACAGTAAATGACATACTGGAGTTCTAGACCAGACCATCTATCAGCATCCAATGTATCGTTTAAGGAATTTGACTAAGTGAGGTTAGAGAACACACTCAATTTGTAACACTCATTAATCATATGCACACATATGCAATACTTGCCGGCAGGGTCGGACTGGGACTGAAAAATTGCCCGGGACTTTTAAGCGAACCGAGAACCATCTAGAGTAGATCGTGTTGGCAACTACAAATAGCACACCATCCTTTCTATTGGCCTTTTATTTGTTTTTAAATATACATTTAGGCTACAATCAGTAGTCTGTACATTAAAACCAAGCTGGGGTGAATTTATCAGACCTTTAGGGGAATGACATAGCCTACTGTACAAAGCCATTTGGGTGTTCTTCGGCACCAATAAAAAGAGTTTACCGCCAATGTTAACAACCTAATCCTATTAGCTAGGCTATTAACCTACCAACTCTAGCTAATGGTCTGGAATGGACCAGTCGTTTCGGCCTGGAATGGACTGGCCGTTCGGCAATACAGGGGTAACCGCCCTCTTGACAAACGCTAGTATGATTTTACGCAGGTGTGAACATTCAAGGACATATATATATATATATTTTTTTTGTGACAAACTGAAACAATGAGCCTTGCAAATCTAAAGTTATGGTTCTGAGAGAACATTGTGTTCTTCGCCTTTTTCCATCAACATGTCAATGCTGGAATGCCTTTAGAACATGTCTGTTCAAATCGTAAAGTGATGAACAATAGCCCGCGTGACATGCTGGCTGTGACAATGCAAGACGTAAAGGCATGCCATAGGTAGCGTTTGTAGTTATACCACAGTTTTTGTACTCATGTAAAACTTCAGCAGTGTACATACGAAGGTAATTACTACACTACTACAATAACACACTGGCTTGATTATGGAACTGGCAGACCAGTTGAGGAAAATACAGGATAAGCGGAATTTGTACATGTCAATGATTTGTTAACAAAATTGATTATCTATACAGATTGTGGCTCCTAGAAAGAGCAGCTAAGAGGATTTGGACTTACAGGACACAGCCGGGATCAGGGTTGGAAACTTTTGGAAGAGTATGCGAATACCGAATATTTTCTTATCTGCTGTCAACACCATGTCACAAGAAAATAAAGGGGATTAACTGATATATTGAACGGAGCAAATAATTTATAAAACAGCCAAACATGACCTCTACCCCAAGTACAGTAATTGTATACTATATTAACTACTAACTGATTTATTGGCTATGGCAGGCCTTGTGTTCATAGTAAAGTGTGCAAAGAATTCCTTTCAGCCAAGGGATTTAATTGTGATTGGAGACCAAACATGTATTCTACTAATTCTACAATACATATGGCTGCAAAACCACTGATACACTGACAAACACTAAAGGAATCATAGATATGGGTGTATGGGTGTATAAAACTGACAGACAGTTATGTTAATTTTGGCCTGTAGGCATGAGCAGCAGCTAACAGAGGTAGCAGATTCTTACCTTGTAAACCTGCCCATAGGTCCCATTACCAACCAGTTCAACCAGTTCAAATATTCCAGCTGGGTCCTTGAGAGAGAGAGAGACAGAGAGAGAGAGAGACAGAGAGAGAGAGAGAGAGAGAGAGAGAGAGAGATTAAATACAGCTGAGCTGAGATCTACTTGAAGGGGATTATTTTATAAAGCCACTTTCCATTTTTACTCAAGGTCAAACCAAAGCATTTCTAATCCTGGAACACTGCTCCAGGGATATCGCTCTCTCTCTCACTCACACACACTCACACACACACATTGCAGGGGAGGTCTACTACTAACCAGACTGGTCACGCACTGACTTGCTAGTTTTTGTGTTTTAGAGGAGCTCCAGCCACTATATGGGAGGTGCAAGCTTTGTTGCAGACTGATGTGGAACCAGCATTACAATGCCCATGTTATCAACCACAAGGGTTTGTTTGTGGCATGCCATCATCCAAATTAGCCATGCGGTTGTCGATACAACAATCTGATGGCAGAAATGTTGGAACAAGAGCAACTGGGGGATGCTACCTGCATATCCTGCCCTGTGTGGTCAATAGGTGGCAACTACTGTAACCATTGGCAGCAAATTAAATAAGTAACCTTTTTTAACCAAAAATGTAGACTGCAGTTGAAACTTTTATATGATTTGATTTAGATACAGAACCTGTGAGAGACTTGTCTTGCTACATGCATATAAACAAGACTAGAATAACAGACATGCAAATGTCATGATGCAGGTGTAATGTATACCTGCAGTAAATAATACAATGCAGAGGCTCCATTATATTTAAATTGACCTTTGTGTTAGTGTAATATGAGGATACTGTATGTCACAACAGCGAGAGGCGGAACAAATAGAGGCAGCCAGGTTGTGGCTACGGGAATGCTTTCGCTCCTGACAGGAGTTATGTTAAAGAAGGCGAGCCCTAGAATGTGTGTGTGTGTGTGTGTGTGTGTGCGTGTGTGCACTTGTGTGCGCGTGTGAGAGAGTGAGTGAGTCAGAATCTATATGAATACATAGTAAACGCACGCACAAAAGAATCCTATGTTTTACAATTATCTATGCAATAAAGGTGTCCCTAAAGGTAAATATGCACGCACACACACACACACACACACACACAATGGGTCTTGTCTAGACTTGACTGTTGCTGCCAGGTGAGCTCATGTTGCATAACCGGCAGCTATACTTGATTTCATCTTCCTTGCCACACGCACAAATATATACAATGTATATAACCTACTGTACTAAGAAACATATTAACTTCAAATGTATGACATTAATTTCCTCTGAATAAGCAATGTTTATATACATACACTGTTATTTGATATATAAAATCATATCAAAACCGTATATCCGATAAGCCGAATCTATAGCCTTAATCGCATCACTACCTTTCGATCACTGTTTCACACAAACACATGCACACACATTCCAACAGTGTCTATCTCGTTTGTTATATTCATACTTTTGGATGTGCCCGCACAACGCTGTGCACACACGCACACACACAAACAGCCAGCCGCAGTAAAGAACCGCTGCTATCGCGACAACATCACGAAATGGCGGAACCTGCTGTTATTATATACACATGAACGTGTGAGTCTGTTTGCATAAGTGACCGTGCGTGTGTGTGTGTGTGTGTGTGTGTGTGTGTGTGTGTGTGTGTGTGTTGCAGGAGATAGGCCGCGCGCTAGGGTAGGCGCTACATCTGCCCTAAATAGGCGACAAAACAGAGCAGCCTATAATAATCTTGTCTCCAAACATCAGGAGTGTACGCGCTTTTGCGCACGGCGCATGTACACGCTCGTGTGCACTGCTCATTACATCACGTCCCGATTGTAAAAAAAAACAATTGTGGTTAAAGCGAAGGCAGGAAACTGTTAACGAATCCTTCACCCCACACCCTCTCTCTCTCTCTCTCTCTCTCTCTCTCTCTCTGTTTGTCGCATCTATACTCGGCGCCTTTCATGCGCGCGTCCAAATGACCTGTACTCATCCCAACCGATTTATTGCGTTGCTAAACGGCGTTAAGCCGCTGACCGTTACGCGCAACCTCACACACACACCAGTAGCGAGGAGACAAATCCCTCGACGTTAACGGTCGGGCCTTAACTGTGAAACAGATAGGGCAGGTGTTTTTAACATATTCTACACTAGGCTAGGCCATTACAACTCCGGCAAGAACGCACCCGTAGGTTATATGCATGGACACACACACGCACACGCACGAACACACCGACCGACACATATAGACAGAAAGACAGATAGTTACCCGGAGTGCAGACAGGTCTATTTCGTCCAGACTGCGCGCGGGGGAGTCGCTCGCCATGATGCTCTCGGTCAAAATGGGACTGGAAGCACAAACGTCTTCGACGACCATCGACCGAGAGAGAACAACAACACGCTCGTCCTTAAATCCCCCCCGGTACAGTTCCCCGGTGAGAATGATCCTTTCCCCGGTTACAACCCGTCCAGTTCACCGCAGGCTCGATGCGTGACGTTGCGGTGCTACATGCTCCTGTTTGCGCGCCCTGTCAGGCGCAGGACGAGAAAACACTCAAACACACGAACTAGCAGCACTACGGGGAAACGTAGCCTACCGCTCTCTATCCCAATTTAACACACACACACATACACACACACACGCATACACATGCACTCAAATCCACACACTCACAGCACAGCGCCCCGGAACCGCGTCTGAACGTGCCAGTCTCGCCAACGTGCGGGAGTGGCCTGCGGTAGGCGGCAGGCTGGTCTCTATTATGTTAGACCCGCCCACCATGTCACAGACAGACACACAAACGCACGCACACACACACACACACACACACACACACACACACGCACACACACACACACACATACACACCCCTTTGCTTGCTCACCCTTGTTGTCACCTGTGTAAAACAACTGATGACAAAATAGCCTAGCAAAGCATCATATAGGCGCTACAGTAGCCTAGTGTGTGTGTGTGTGGTAGTTGGGGGGTGGGGGGGCAGATGTTTGTACGAAAGCAACAGAGATCATAACATAACATGCATACAAATTGCTCTAGGTAGGTCTACTTAAGATATGTAAAACTCATCAAACGGATGTAGGCTATCGTCTGTTCATATGTTTCATCTGGTATAGTTTTATAACAAAGTTATTCACTTCCATTCCTTCAGTTATCAAATCTAATTTAATCTCATATCATCACAACAAAAAGGGAGACTCAAGACAGGATACTAGGAGTATAAAAAACATGAATGAAAATGTACTGTACTGTGTTCTTCAGCGCCATCTAACGGTATAACTGAACACGGAAGGGTAAAAAATACAATAAAACGTAGGATAACAAAAAGGCTAATGATACCAGGACGTAAAAAATAAAACAATTACATTAATAAAAATTAGGCCTAGTTGAATCATTTTGGCCCCCGAGTGTTGTTGAGTGTGACATAAACCAAGACACTGACTGGAAATCAGATATGGCATAGATGCTTAATATACTGATAACGAACCCATAACTCACATGCATGCATGCCAAATATAATAACTGGGGTCAAACACGCCAAGCGATACTCTATGGGTCCTGCATCCATACACAACCAGTTTTCTAAACATGTGTGCTTAGTTTCATATGAACATCATAACTCAGTGATGGTGTGGCCTTTCAGACATTTACACCCACAGAAACTCACACATTACTCTTTGCATACACTTATAGCAGATTTAATGAAAAACAGGTTCAACATGTATGCTAGAATCTCTTCCATTGTTTTGAACCCAGAATAAATGTATAAGTACACAAATACACTTCCTCACTTCAGCTGAATGTTAAAGTCAGACCTGGCTGGAACTGATTGAGCAGACATTACAATATCATATGTGTGTTAACAAAGCACTAAGCATCTTTTATTTAAAAAAAATCTGATAAAAGTTTTTATTCAACAGTTTGTGTGCAGCTTGGCAATACTGTATGATACGGCTGTTATTATTCTAACAGAATGTTGTTTGCTTACAAATACAATACATATATGTGCTATTGATAAAAGTAGTCTTACAAATTGTAGGCTACAGTAAGTCACTTGGATAAAAGCATCTGCTACAGTGTATGCTGTAAATGTTAAAGGTTAGCGTGACACGTGTTTGATTGTGCTGAAAGTGTGCCATGAAGGAAGTATCTCTACACTTCCCCTATTGCAGACATAACATGCACAAGGTCCACACATACACACCAACTCAACCACAGCCAATGCAAATATCAAAACACTTAACAGACTGCATGGTGAGAGATAGAGCCACCACATATTTTGTAACCGCAGAAGTGAAACCCTTTCTAAGGATAGAAAACGTTCATGAAAGCCCTTCCATATGAAAGCAGCATTATTGTAAATTGAGATAGAGTAGACCTATAATAATAATACATTTTATTTGGGACGCCTTTCTAAATACTCAAGGACATCTTGCATTTCAAATACAAAGATTTGAAATGGACTTTGTGTGTTATAGATTATTATGGATTAGGCAGGTTATACGCTTGTTAGGGATTTCATCAGTGTTATTGTTACTTCACATTAGCTCAGTCTTTGGGTTAGTGTTACGCTTAGAGACATATCTTGATACAAGTGAGATAGCTTTTCATGGTTTAGCTAGCTCTTAGCTTACAAGGTGTATTTTTAATAGGACTTACAAACTGTGGTGAGTACCTAAATAGCAATACATGGATAGTTAAAAGAGAATTTGGCGCACATGAATGGCTGTTTTACCATCTTACCATCTTGGGGCATGTTTTCATGAATCTTTCACAAACCTGTACTCTATGTTTTTCAATATATCTCTCTCATACGCTCTCTCTCACACACACACACACACACACACACACACGCACACGCAGACCAGTTTAAAATTCTGTATATAGGACCTTTAATAACAATTCATGTACTTTGTTTCATTCACAAAACAATGGAAGACATGACATCATACTGGAGATTGTTTTTAAACAATCTTTGCAATGAAAAGTGCAATTCATAGAGCCACAGTGATAAAGGTAAAGGAAAAGAAAGACAACGTGGTTTTTAACATTTGGGGCTCGCAATCCCTGCAAAATTAAGGCTTGTCTATTTGTAAGCCTCAACAAGGCATATATTTACATAGTTAATCACTAGAAAACATTAACAGGCTGGAAATATTCCATTATAATATTTTTAAAGGATCATTACAGAAGTGACATTTCGTTTAAATAATACTATCCAAGTGAGAAGATGTCTTCCTTATGTTGGAAACCACTGAAGACAGAGGTAGAAGACAGGGAGGTACAGAAAAGTTGGATAAGACATATTATGATCCCATTTTTGCCATACATTTTGTAGATAACATCATTTGCAAAATTCAACAACTGTTTTTTTTTTTTTGTTTTTTTTTGTGTCAATTGTTGATAATTGATTATGTTAAATAAACATATAGCTTAATTAAGGTGCATGCCGTTATCAATAATATCTATTGGCAACTGATTGCTTACAAGCTAGCAACTACAATACCGTAGGAGGCATGACTGGTAGTTCTTTTTATACCAACAGCAATTGCACATGCAGTGTCATGCATCACTTGCACACCGAGCACAAGGGAAGAGAGGCTTTGACTAGTTCAACTATTTCAACACATAGTTCATTCTCATGCAGAGTGACTTGGTCAGCTACAAAAACCAGGTGTTGCGCCTCCAGTAATGACAAAAACAAAACCCGGAGGCCATCGTAAGGCATAGAGGATCCACCGTATGAGGGCCGTGGATGAAGATATGTACTGCGGTAACATGGAGTCTATGCTCCTTGGCACTAGTTGGACGTGATATCCGGTTAGACCAGAACAAAGTGGATAAAAAGAGACTGGGTTCGCGTCGAGTCATAACCATGGGAGCACCAACATGTCTCCTCATGAATGTTTTCATACAAATCCTTAGTGTATTTTCACACTTCCATAGCAACAGTTCACTGGGGCCCCAATATTGCATAGTGTCTGTCTATAAACACAGTAGGTTACAGGACAACAGATGTGTCAAATTATAGTCTGAGTTGATCACATTAAAATGGCTTCCTTCTTCTTCTCTGTTGTTGTTGTTTTTGTAAACATGCCCAAAGATGCACGAGCAGGCTATAGTGTTGCTGGTGGACCTCTTGGTGGACCTGGTGTGTGTATGTGTATGTAACCCACCCACACATTAAGCTTCATTGGGTACCGTACCCATGGAGCTCAATGGGGATCTCAGGTCCAAACCTCCGTGGGCACCATGGCCTCCTTGGAGCCAATAGGAGGCAGGAGGTTCTGTTCACACAGGAACTGCAGAGGGAACTGGACCACGAAGCCGCGGATCTTCTTCAGCTCCTCGTGGGCGCGGCCAGGGTCCTCCTTGTCTAGGCCCGGCCGGGCCAGATAGCCCTCCAGGTCCAGAAGGTTCTGGACGTCACTGGACGGAAGGCAACGGAAAACCTGGAGAGAGTGTATGATCGCCCAGATCATCATACAACAAGAACTAAACCACACACAACTATACAAACAACTGAGACACAGTTGGAGGACTATATATAATAAAATACCTTCTGATAGATGGAGGCGTTGCGAGAGCAGGTGGTCAGCCACACCTCCTTGTAGAAGTGGTCGCTGATTGGGTCCGACACGTTGATGGAGGGGTCGTTATGGGCCCCCAGGATGGTCCTGGGACGAGGGGGACCAGAGAGAAGGGTGGGGGCGAAATTATGACAAAAGGAGATGTTAAAACAGCAGATACGTAGGAATGTGACACAAAAAGCATTTGAGCAAGCTAAGAACAAACATTATAAATGATTATAATATATAAATGTTATTTTTATTGTTAAAAAAATTATTATTAAAGGGGTGAGCCACGATTTGTGCATGCAATAACCACTGTGTATGAAACCAGCAATATAGACATTTATTGTGTGTTGTAAGGGAGTGCATGCCCGTCCCACATCTATGATTGTGTCGCGTTCCTCACTACTTCTGACCCGGCAGCTCTCATGAGCTCAGAACCATAAACAGTGAGCTTGCGTTGAGTTCTCTGAGTGAGAGTATGCAGTCACAGAGTACACCTTTAACCACTGGACACATTCAGACTGACTGTATGTATGTTTATAATCAACACAACATTCATGCAATGTACGTCAAAAGTCATAACTCTGACCATAAATCTCGATAATGAACAGATAAATAATTGTGTAGTAGCATTATTAGTATCTAATAAAGGAAATTGAACTAATCTTATATATTTCTCAAATATTATTTAACTATTGCTAACTAGCATATTTTTATTAAAATGTTTATCTAGAACCTGCTGAAATATGATATTTTCTCCATGATTTCACAATAATTTTGCATTTCCTCTAAGCCAGCATAATCAGCATTCATATTGTCTACATGCATGAGTGTATGGATGTGCTAGAGTCAAAACTACTACGTACTTGAAACACTCCAAGCGTAGCTGCAAGGCGTAGGCACCAGCTCTGTACGCCTGTCCGTCCATCACCGAGTCAACCATTTCTGAGTCCTCAACGATCACGGCGACTTCACTATCTCTCTTTCCCAGCATACTTCTGTCATTGATGTTGGCAGACCCTGGCACACAGAAAAGTTGGGCTCATTACATAAGCAGTAGGCCAATGCCAACCAGCAGATGGCGATGTAGGACTACATTTGTTTTTTGAGTTTTCCTGCAGAACTATTGAAAGTCGTAAGACTTTAGCCATGGTCCATAGAACAGACTAGTGCAGTATTTTTGGTACAGGGTTCCAAACCTCAGTCAAACATTTGATAATTGATACAGTTTAATTACCACTGTGTACACATGATCCACTAACAAAGCTTATGTCCCATAATGCAATGCAGTGGTAACATGATCAGAAATGACAGGAGAGCTATAAGATTAATACTGTCCTATTAATGTGACAATGCATATTAATGTGACAATATTCAAAATGTACTCTATATTTCTGGATTTACAGTAGCAGTCAAAGCTCAAATCCACTCCACAACACAATGTGTTTCATAAGCTGCTTCAATGACACCCACTTCTTGCATAATGAACAATATAGATTTTCTATGTGAACAAGCATGTAGTCACATTTCATGGAACAGGGAATGTACAAAGAAGACGCTATGCTGCTTATAACGTGCGTCATATTAGAACGATTTAGGCCCAGAAGATTCATATATAGCATAAACAAATGCAGCCTACCGATAATCACAGTGTTGTCGTCAGCGATAAGCATCTTGCTGTGGACGTAGATGAGCTCTGTGACCAGCTTTCCTTCCAGCTCAGCATGTGTCCTCAGACCAGCCAGAGAGATGTAGTTCATCCACTGGTCCCCCACTGGCACAACGGTTACAATCAATGTATTAATATGACCATTGGCTGAATTGCTGTGGATGATGTGGTCCATCGAGGACAGTCATTATTGATGCTGAATGGTTTGGCAGTATTGTACTGAACGCTTGTGCTAATGTTTTAATGTTGTTTATACCCTCAACTCAGTGTGGAGCTACTGAGAGCAACACAGATGCAGTGTGTGTGTTTGTGTGTGTGTGTGTGTGTGTTAGGACTGTGCAATTAATCTAATTTTAATTGTGATTTCAATTTCGGCTCTTAATTAAATTACAGGGTTCCCCACTCCTGGTCCTAGAGGGCCGCAGCCCTGCATGTTTTAGATGTCTCCTTGCTCCAACACAGCTGATTCAAATGAATAGCTCTTTATAATGACCAATTAATCTGAATCAGCTGTGTTGGAGCAGGGAGACATCTAAAACATGCAGGGCTGCGGCCCTCCAGGAATCCACGAATGAAAAAAACAATATGATCGAGAGAAAACGATTATTTTGCACATTACGTTTTGCAAGTAAACTATTATTTTGTCTTGTGTTCTGAATGACAGACGCACGCTCACTTTCATCCCTTGCAGGGTGAAACTGAAGGATCAACTGTGAAAAGTAGGGACATTTCAGAGGTTTAGGTGTTTTCACTGTTTCTTATGTGCAGTAAATGCAACTTCTTTCCAAAGTCAATAAGTAATGAGCAGCGTGGGAAGACAATTTCACTTAGGGGTGCTGGACATTTTATATATATATATATATATATATACGTATATACACATACATACATACATATATATACACATACATACATACATATATATATACATACATATATACATACACATACATACATATATACACATATACATACATACATATATATATACACATACACATACATACATATACATACATACATATATACATACATACATATACATATACACATACATATACATATATATACATACATATACACATACATATATATACATATATATACATACATATATATACATACATATATATACATATATATACACACATATATATACATATATATACACACATATATATACATATATATACATATATGCACATATATACATATATGCACATATATACATATATGCACATACATATATATACATACATATACATACATACATATATATATATATATATATACATACATACATATACATACATACATACATATACATACATATATATGCATACATATATATACATACATATATATGCATACATATATATACATACATACATATATATATACATACATATACATACATACATATACATATACATACATATACATATACATATATATATACATATACATATATATATATATACATATACATATACATATATACATATACATATACATATATATACATATATACATACATATATACATACATACATAATATTGTACACGTAAATTTGGCAACAACACCGTCCAGATCTACAAAATATTTTAACACATGGATATTTTGCCTATAGCCTACTGATTTGCGACAAGCCAGTCAGCGTATCGTTGTCATTTGGAGGCTATCGCAGAACTTGACCTGA
>JAODUK010040151.1:0-20923 GCA_027564635.1 Typhlichthys eigenmanni
CTCTCTCTCTCTCTCTCTCTCTCTCTCTCTCTCTCTCTCTCTCTCTCTCTCTCTCTCTATCTTCTTGCCTAAAGATTGAGTCACAATTGCATTGTTGGTCATAGCCTTAAATGACAGTAAAGGAATAGTGTGTAAGATGTACTGTAGAATGATTGCATATTTTAACTACCTCCTGTCCTGTTTTGGTGAGCAGCGTTGTACATTAATTCAAACTATATGTGATTTTATGAACCACGTGCAGGCACGTACATGCACGTACATGCACTCACATGCACATGACCAACACCCAACAATGTACTGTATGTGTGTGAATGGTCTGGGTATGGCTTGTTTGCATTGCTCTGCCCCCCAGTGGCCGGAAATACTCAATGCACTCTTATTGAGCTGTAGTTAAGAGTTAACTGTGACCTAGTCTCGCAGTGGCAGCCTTTACTTACGTAAAGTCTGGGATACAGCGCTGGCTAACTGCTCAAGATCCACCTACTTGACAGGAGAGGTATGTGATTGACATGCACATCAACCAACTATGTAAATTAATGACATAGCCGGACGTTAAACTTATACTGAGGAATTTCTTTGAGATACTTACCAAAACTACTCTGGCTTGTTTTCAGGTATTACTCTGTTAGATAAATACAGTCGGCTACTGTAAGTGCTTCAAATAATTGTAACAACTGAAATTAATAAATCAAGTAGGCTTTCAAGTAGACTGCACTACTTACCAGGAATTACAGATACAGCCAATCAAAATCTACTTCTTAATTTCAAAAAGCGCTGTCGGGCTTACAGGGGCCTATGTACCAGACGTTCAGCACAGTGTCTTATGTGACGTAGTGCTGATGGACGGAAGAGGCTGAGACTACCTGTGAATCCAAGTGTAGCCTGCTTGTTGGAGTTATAGTGTCTTCTTTCTCTCTGGCATTTCGGCGGGCGTGTATGTATCAGTGCGTTTCTCTGTGCAGGTCATTACAACATTTTCGATTCAACTTCTGTGGCATTTTCTCAAGTGTGACATTTGATCACACTTATTTCCCCATCTGCACTATTATTCTGACAAAACGCCTTCGGTAGCACTATTTTTTATCAGGCTATATTTTTATCAGACAACATGTTGTCAAAGGGTTCTTTCTCTCTGTCTCTCTCTCTTTCTCTCTCTGTCTGTGCAAAAATGACTCTGAGTGCCTGTTTATCTCTGTGTGTGTGTGTGTGTGTGTGTGTGTGTGTGTGTGTTTGTGCAAGTTCATGACATATTCATTTCGCAGAATCTGAGAGTTTGTGTACGTGTGAGAGCATACGCAGTATGATTGTGTGTGCGCGTGTACGTGTGTGCGCATGTGTGCGTGTACATTTCCACATGCATGCATTCATTCATTGTCTGCATCATTTGTGTATGTGCCTGCATGTACAGTACAACGTATATTCTCTCTAACGCGCTAGCGCGCGTCTGTGGGTGCGCGAACACTCACATTACTTAATGAAGCCTTTGATGCATTCCTCCGTTTCCCGCTCGGAGGCCTTCGTTGCCAGAGTCTGCTCCCAAATGGACGCTGCTAATTTTAGCAGCGCAAAAGGCAGAAGGAGTAGGCGGGGCAAGAATGGAGAGAATGAATGTGAGGGAACCATGGTGATGATGGTAGCAGGAGACAAAAGCTGAGCAGTGGCACATGGGTGGAGAGGGCTGGCTGGTCGCTCCCCGAGCAGCCACCCTGGCCAAGGCCTGCTGTCGCCCGGGGATTGGCAGGGGAGGAGCGGGTGACCTGGGCTAGAACCATGAGTTACAACACATCCTGGTTCCTGCTAATATCCTCTCTGTTCTGTTTACATTTACAGAGATGGACCGTCAGTCTAATCCTGGCGTGAGTCACACAGAGTGTTTGTGTGTGTGAGTGTGTGTGCGTGTGTGTGCGTGCGTGTGCGTGTGTGTGTGTGTGTGTGCGCACTAGGATTGTTACTTTGGGAGCCCACTGTTATCCAGCAGCAACATTATATTATGTGCCAAGTCTCGTCATTAAACATTTACTATTGGACAAACAAATCCTGGTTTTGGTTGAGCTGTGTGTGGCTCTTTTATTATTTTATATTTGTGATTCCAAAATCAGGTTTGATTTGACAGTTTTTATCTATATATTTACTCATGGCAGTTTACACTTGCATTATCATCCTTGTTTTTATATGTTTTGTTCTGTTCTGAAGCACTCTGTTCAAAAAAGGTGCTTTAGTATTATTGTTATTACCTACATACAAAGAATACACATTGGACTTGCCTTTCTTTGTTCATCAGTAAGACTTTTGGAATGTGGTTAGATATTTTGAACAATGTAACAATAATACTGTAATAGCTATGTAAACCCCTTACACTGCAGGATTGTTCGAGCAGATAGTCGGTTCAGGCTAGCCCCAAGTGTGGAATGCCTCCACACTGGTTGGGAGGTTCAAATTGGCCCTAAAATCTGGTCAAAATGTCTTTAATGTGGGGCCAGCATTAGTGGAATATAAAACTCGGAACCCACCAGCTATAATCTGACGCCGATTAAACCTCTGGGAGCAAGGTTCAGTATAGTGTTCCGGTGTAATCGGATGTCCTGGCCAAGACTTCCTTTTCCATCCGCTGATCATTGTTTACAGTCCTATTTTCTAATTTAATTAAGTGGAGTTTGGCTAATCTTTATAAACAGAAATCCAAATATGATTGCTAATAAAGAGCGAAATTGTCGTCTGACAGACCTTTTTTCCCCTCCGAGATTGCATTTCAGCCAATGTGTTCCGCCTCTTTTTTGTCAACAATGACACATTTGACACATTTGTCACCAATATCTTATGTCACTGCCTACAGATTCAGTATATTCGTATGCATAAATCTCTTTATACAGATCAGCGGAACATGAATTCAACATTTCAACAGTGTGCGTTTTTTATGGCTTGTTTGTTTAAAGATCACCCCCATCCTTTTAGTCAACATTTACAACCACAGTTATTTACCATCAAATTCTCCCCAGTGGAGATGCTTGTGCCCAAGCGCCCCTGAATAGCACCAGGGCTGTGTTCTAATATAGTGGCAGTGCCCTCACATAGCATTAAAGTATTAATAGACCCTGGACATGGCAGGGCGCGTCAGACTGCCACTGCCATGACGTTTCAAAGGCCTTTTGACAGAACTGGCTCAGCAGCCAGGATGACGTGCGTCCCGAAGCTCTGTGCTGTCCATGGCTGCCATCGCGGTCCTCCTGTCTCTCCTTCCCGCTGACACGTCAGCGCTCTGCCCTGGTCTCGCACAGACGTGTGCGGAATGGAGCGTGAAGAAGGGAAGCGCTGTGGAGAATTGCTTCGGTGCCTCATGTTATCCAGGGCATTTAAATCAATGAGGCAGACAGAGAGCGAGTCCCCCGCGAGTTTGTCGGCCCGCCGGGCTCAGCCAGACGAGATGACATCCTCACAGGGGACCTTAAGCCTACGCCTCCCCCAGGACTACCCTTGCACTGTTTACCACCAGCAGGGCAACACACACACACACACACACGCACACGCATACACACACACACACACACATGAATGCGTGTGTGCGTGCACACAAATACACTTTCACTCATTATCTCTTGTTGAGTAAATTATAGACACACACACACACACACACACACACACACACACACAAATGCACATGCACACAGGACTACTCTTGCACTGTTTACCACAAGCAGGGCAACAAACACACACACACACACGCATGCGTGCGTGCGTGCACACTAACACACTTTCACTAATTATCTCTTGTTGAATCAATTATAGACTTTTGACACACACACACACAAACGTGCGCACACACACACCTACACCTACACACACAAATGCACGTGCACACAAATACACTGATATTTTTAAACCCTAAAAATCAACAGGCAAATTAAGATTAAAGAATTAAAATGAAACTTGTATAGCTACAATGGAACATGTCCGTTTTGTCAAGCAACAGTTGACTCATCCACCGGGTGGCTTGTCTCCCTCTGTGTTTCATTACAGTATTTTTAACACCCTGTGGCCTCATTTCACTGGAATATCCTCTTTCTTCCTCCGTCTTTATTCATGCAATCAAGCTGAGTCAAATGAAAAGGATTGAAATGGCCTCTTGCATTCATTCAGAGTCTATGTGCGTGAATTCTGGACAAGAATCACTAACAGGTTTTCAAGGTTGAAACCTTGTCAAGAAGCCTGTCAGAACAAATTATCCTCATAATACGCAGGTGTGAATTGCATTATTCTCATCCAATTGGTGGTAAAGCCCCCTGTTGCGACCAAAAGTACAATTACTGACAGGTAGGCCTAATGCAATAACCTTTCAAAAATGCTAAATACTTATATAATAACATGAAATGTTATTAAACAATAACGTAATAATAAAATATGCTGTACAGTATAGTATTACCAATTTTGGCAGTTAGTCTGTTTTGGTTGCTTGTTAGCTACAGTAAACATATTCAAGGACATCGTCAAGCCTTGCTATCATCCTAGTAATGTTAAACCTAACCAAACAGAGCCTCCCTGGAGTTTTCTCACTTTACTTTGTCCTGTTTGGCAGTTCTATGCCATGTCTAAGGAATATTAATTAATTGGAATACTGTAGATTATAGATCCATTAATTGGCTGCAGTGGAAACCATTATAAGATATTTGGTTTAAGAAGATGCCGATAGGATCAAGCCTTCTGAAACCACGTGGTACTGTATGCATGCAGTCAGCCTTCTTTTGGAATGACACATGAAATAGAGAACGCTCTTTGGAAGGTTTTCTTTGAATTACGTTCGATCGGTGCTGTGGCTCTTTGTCTTAGGGCCACACTATGACAGCTACAACAACAATGACAAGGAGAGTCTGGGAGATGTCAATCATGTGGGGTCTAAACATGTCCTGCCAGTCCTGAGTCGAATAAGACAAATGAACACACACCTCTAGTTTTGGTGCAGAGAAGCTGTAAAAGTCTAAGGCTTGTAAGTCAGTGTCTGACAGTAAATGTTAGTTTCTCCAGTTAAGGTCACACTATTGACACAAAAGACATTGTTGTTGCACCTTGAGATTCAAAGTGTTAGCAGGCTGAGCTCAGCTGGGCTCAGGGTTCTATGGTTGAGGTTTATGTTCTGTCCCTGACCCTGCATTCACACCGTCAACGTGTTCAGCTTGCAAAGAGGCACGTTCCAATTCATTTCGAACGGACGCCAGCGTTTCTCGGAGACAGCAGGCTGAGCTACGTTTGGCAACAAAGTCGCCCAGCGACGGCGGCAGATCAGAGTTGAGAACTTTTCAACGTTATGCTAATTTCCAGCGAACCGCTGGTGACGGAGTTCAGCAACTACCAATGGCAGGACAGATGTTCTCTGCAACTTCTTTTCGATAGCTATCTTAAAATCCCTTGCTGCTAACTAGTGCCTTTTCGCGTCCATAGTTTAATAATAGTTTTTACTTGACAAAATCTAAGTATTTATACAAACTTTTCCCTCCAAAATGCATATCTTAATAAGGGAATGCACACTAGACAAATTTGACTGTAGACCTCACACCAGTTCTGGTTGTCGCTGACGTAAGACACGCCCACCCAGAGCTGACGGTTTGTACACTAGAGAGGGCTTGGCGACAGCTCGTCAGCAATTCAGCGATTTGAGAGTTTAATACGTCGGCAGTGTGAATGAAGGGCAAGGATCTGATTTGAGCTTAAGGGCAGTTTGGGGAAATGTGGATCTTTGCTCAAGACTAGCCTCATGTTTTAAAGCCAACAGTGTGATGTGTTCAACAGCAGAATAAAGACGCCTTCCTCTAACAACTGTAGGAATCTCTAGCAGCAATGTCACAGTATGTTAACACTGCTCTGCTTTGGGAAAACAGGTCATTCGAGCAAGTATTCATTAGCTTCCCTTTCTCCCTTGTTAGCTCTAATTATTTTTTTTACCTGCCTTTTTGCTCAGCCATCTATTTCACCTTGCGTTGTGATTATTATAGGTAGTTGTGGGTAGTTATTATTAGTAGTAATTATTATTCACTGAAAACAATGTGTCCAGCCAAGCAGTACATTTTAAGATTGTCCACCTGCCATCTTTTGCTTGTAAATTATTTAAATAATTAGTTACACTTTTGGATGATATTACTGTGAAAAACAACCTTTTAATTGTTATAAAGGTGAAATTAGTGAACCCAAATATAGATATCTAATAAAACATTTATTTTCAATTGCGGCGGCTCAGCCTGTGGCTTTCCATGTATGAACGCGGGCCGTTGATGATCGTCCGGGATCATCAATCTCCAGATTACCACAATTTCCATTGAAATACTAGCCGTCAATATGCTGAATATATTGCAGGAATTTGCTGGAATGGTGTCATTCTTGATTTTCTTTACAAAATCTGCTATGCATAAAGCACACATAGGTTATCTTACCTCATAGTAACATTATTAGGTCTAAATTACGATTTAGCAACGTTTAATGGTCGATTTGATGTTAAAATGTGTGGAGTTGGCCAGTGGAATTCTGGGATATGGTGATGATATGACATGCATACTGTAGAGCAAAACAATTTTACCAGTAGCTTACTAGCCTAATTGTAAGAGAGCGAGAAATGCAGCAGTGGATTAGCCTATAAACAAATTTGTTCTCTGCATTTAACCCATCCCTCAAGGCAGCAGTGGGCAGCCACCGTTTAGCGCCCAAAAATTTGTTCTCTGCATTTAACCCATCCCTCAAGGCAGCAGTGGGCAGCCACTGTTTAGCGCCCGGGGACCATCTCCAGATATATGCCAGTGGATCTGGTCAAATGGCACTGACAGTAAGATTATTTTACAATTTGACTATTGATCAAAAAATGCATTTCTGTTCTGTTTTTCTATTCCCTGTCTTGATCTCTATATTTTCCCTGTTCTTAACTAAAAAAAAAAAAAGTACAAAATTTATTGATTTTAAGGAGCTGGAAATCAATACAGTATCGTGGCAAGCAGCATTGCGATATACCACAGTATTGATTTTTTGGGCACAGCCATAGTTTCTAGTGGGGTATAGTGGGTTTGTAGTGTTAACAAGTGGTCTGAGATCTCTTTAGCACTAAAGTGGACGAGAAAGAGAGCAGTTCTTTTTTCTGACCCACATTGTGTACACACAAAGAGCTGAGTTAACTTTAACTTGTTCACTGAAGATAAACTGAGTTTGGTTAGATTACGCACAACCTATACAGTACATACTGTACATCTTCCTCAGTTTAAGTGTGTGTGTGTGTGTGGAGGGGGTGTGCCTGTGTGTATGACTGCATGTTACAGTAGCTTGTTCTGCGTGTGTGTGTGTGTGTGTGCGTGTATGTGTGTGTGCATGTGTGTGTGTGCGTTCGTGTGTGTGTGTGTGTGTGTGTGTATGTGTGTGTGTGTTTTGTGATTTATTGATGCAACATTGTCCCAGCAGATCACCCAGATAACATCATGCAACACAGACTGGTCTGGTACTTTGACGGGGTCAGTCCAGGTGAAAGCTTGATGTATCTTCATCTGTCACTTCTACAGTACGTCAGGAAGGGGAGAGGCATGTTATGGAGAGGAAAGTGGATGACAACAACAACAACAATAGCTGGACTGGCATTGATATAATATATGCTGTATAGGTTTCTTTCACTGATTCTACCATCTGCAGCTAATATACCAAGATAGATTATGTTAATTACCCCCCCATATTTGACACAAAGTTCCTTTTGTTTAGTTTTTTTCATGCTTAAGTGATGTTGCTTCTGGCAACAGCATTCCATTTGGATAGACTCTAGCATCTCACCTTTCGCCAGAATGTGATTGACAGGCAATCTGACTAATCAGAAGGCCGACATGTTGTCTATGCGCCACAGTTGTTGGATAAACAAAAGCCATGCAGGAAAACGGTACCGGTAAACTATGCTATGGATTTGGATATCAGCAAAAGCACGGGACAGCCAAACACATTTAGTATAAAACGTAATATAATGACTATACTGTATCATGTATAAATGTGTAAAAGTGTTGTATATCGTAACTGGTCCTGGTAGCTAGTCTCCCCTCAGCCGTCCGTCCAAACAAATAAGTCAGTTTGCTGACTGAACCGTTTCACTTCACCTCTATTCTGATAGGCTTCGCGGCGATAATTCTCATGAATTGAGAATGAAACAATCTCAAATTAATCCGACAATTGTCTTTCTATACAGAATTAACTATCATCACTAGTAAGCCTATTTTTTTTAGTTCGCCGTGGGGTACCGTTATGACCCAGCAGTAGGCTGCAGAAAATGGTTGTATTTTATTTTTTAATTAAATGGGAGGCTACTAGATTTACATGAGAAAATTAAAACATCAGGTAGCTAAATTCTGTCATGTCCCGATTTTTCCAGTTATTGTTAATGACACAATGTTGGATGGATGTTATCAAAGTCGTCTCTGGTGTTATGGTCAGCTCAGAGCCATGTGGGTCAGCTGTCTGACAGACCCGCCCATGGGCATGGCTCACCCGCTTCTGGGGAAAGGTCTATTGGAATGATGTAGCCAGAAATAGGGCTACAGCAGAAAGAGCTGCTAGCCAGCATCTAAAGCAATGTTCCCCAAACCTGGTCCTGGGGGCCCACTGTCCTGCATGTTTTAGCTGTCTCCCTGCTACAACACACCTGACTCACATGGCTCGATCGTTAGCATACTGATAAGCCATTAATTTGAATCAGGTGTGTTGGAGCAGGGAGACATCTAAAACATGCAGGACAGTTATCTGCATCAGGATTGGGGACCACTGAGCTAGAGGTGTACATTATGATTGTTAAATGTCTTTTTTTGAGGGTTGGTGCAGCTTTCCCCCACTTAACACCAGTGACTCCCTGAAGATCCAACATTACTTAAGCATGAATGTGAACCTTTATTTCATTTGGCATGGTTTGATATAAAAATGTAGCCTACGTTGTATGGGAATATATAGAATAGTAATATTTGCAGTGTAGCAGTGGAGGGTCAAATAACTAAATGAAATGCCTTTATTGTGTATTGTACAGTAGATGCATCAGGAAATATTATAATGGGACATGATGAACTGACTGTGATTGGGGTCTAAAACAAGCGGACCCCAATACGTTTATGTATTCTTTAATTCATATTCACAATGTATTTGTGTTTCGGAAGCACACACATGCACAAACAAAAGCCAAACATAGAAATATGTGGATTTGTCATTTGTTTCCATCATTCATTAAGCTAGGTCAACTCTGTGCACCAAATGAGATCCAGTCGGGAACCATATCCATGCTAACGAGCAAAAGAATGTATTGTTTGTTTGAGTGCATTATCCGCAGGTAAGTGCATTAAGCATATGTAAATATTTTGCCCTGGGGCTCAAGCAGGAGTCAAGGGTGGCAGGCGTTGGGGTTCTTATCGGGATTAATGCGCGGCAGACGCAATAGATGCATTTATACTTGCCTCTGATGTTGAGTGAATGTTTGTGTGTGAGAAAGAGACACAAACGGTGTGCGTGCATGTGGGACTTTGTTATGCAGAGCGACAGTTAAAACACTATTCTTGTCTTCAGTGCGCTTGTGTGTTCAGAGGAGACGGCGGCTTAACACGGCGTGTCCCTGCCTTCATCGAGCCACATCTGTCTTTTTTTCTGCTCGGCTGTCCACATTGTCTTATTGGCCTGCGACGTCAGCTGTATTCAATCTCTCGGCGTTTAATATTGCTCGCGCGACGGCTCCATTTGCCTTCTGCTCCATCTTCTCCCGGTGACATCGCAGCTTTTCTCTCGTGCTTTAAACCGTCATTTGTAAACCCCCCTGTGGCGTTGTAATTTACGCCACAGTCTCGAGGGTGGGGCTGCACAATGAGAGCACAGGACACTCGCATACACACGCACACAAACACACACACTGCATTACGCTAGCATTATGTGGGAACACTTAGTGGGCAACGGCTGGTGTCTTGCTCAAGAGCACTTTAGCGCTGGTAGTTTATGGTACTCATTAACCTACCCTAGTAATTCTCAGACATTCTGACTCATGACTCCTCTAGTCCCAAACAAATAAGGAGTATTTGCATGCTATAATAATGTAATAGCGTAGTACAGTAAACACAACCATAGTCTTACTATTAGACAAGAAATAGCATGTTCTATTATATATTGCTTGCAAACCTTTAAATCATTTCACATATCCCCTACACCTCAAGGGAGATGGAGGAGGAGGTTGAGGTTCATTTTTAATTACCCTATTCTACGTCAGGCCCTCATATATACTGTATTTATATATATACTGTATCTTGTCTGTTAATATGAATTTCTTTATTCTCCTCTTCTCATCCCGGCTCTCCATTTAAATTGTCTTCATGCTTTCCGATCGTAATGCTCCTGTTCCTCCTTTCCGTTGTGTTTGTTTAATCTCTTTGCCTCCCAACTCATCCCTGCTCTCTCCATCCCGTCCTCCTGCTCCCTCTTCTCATGTGATCTCCTCCCTTCCCCTTCCACCTCCCCCCTCCCGTGCCCTGGGGCACCCCGGTGAGAAGTCTAATTGTTGTGAAGGGTCTCCAGATAACTAGACCAGATGACTCACCCCTCTCGCTGGCCGACAAGAGATGCTAAAGTGGTTCAGCTGCTGTCTGTTTTAGCGCCATAGAACAGCTTTCTCCTCTCCTGATGGAATCGCCTTTTATACTCGCACCGCCTCGTCTATATATTCACATTGTTTCGTTGCTGGAGGACTTTCACAGTTTAGCCTTTTTGCATGCCTACGCCGATACAATAACTGGGTGTGTGTGTGCGTGTGTGTGTGTGTGTGACTTTGTGAGAGTGCTCGTGCGTGCGCGCGTGTATGTGTGTCTCTACTGTATGTGGTTTGAAGGAACAGGGGAGAGTGGTTTGTCTGCAATACTTGTGAAGCCTGTTCGTTGCTATAATAGGTTGATATATATCCCCCTCCCCTCCCCCCTCCTTACACACACACACACACACACACACACACACACACACACACACGCACACACACCCACACCCACACCCAAGAAGGCGTTGTTACAGTTGTTATATTGCTAACCTACAGTGTACAATGTGTTGGCCTCGCTGGAGGCTAGAGGCACTTTAATACAAGCAGCATATATACTTTCATGTTCAGCTTTGCGGGTGGGTTTGAGGCTGTAATGTACAATGTGCGAGACGTGTGTGTGTGTGTGTGTGTGTGTGTGTGTTTGTGTGCGTGCGCGTGCGTTTGTGTGTGTTTGTTTGTGTGTGTGAGAAATATATCCAGAAAGACATCCTGCTAAAAGCAAAGATTTATTCATCTTGAAATTGTGTCCAGCTGCTAAAATTGTAAGAATTCTGTATGCAATATATTATATGTGAATTGTCATCAATACCCTTGAATGATGAGAGTTTAACTAGCCTTAAAACAATAGCAATATTCTTGCTGCAGACCCGCAGTTTGAACTATTAAGACCCTGTAAGACCATACAGTACAAGCATAAGCTTAACCGCCAAGACATCACAACAAATCATTACATTCTCATGTACTGTACATGTATCATATTGTCATATCATGTCTCAATTTGCTTTACAGAGCACGATAAGCATCGTCTATGCAAGAGCACGGAGTACATGAATCTCCACTTCAAAGTCAAATGGTTCCATAACGAGTATGTCCGCGGTCTGCCTGCCTTCAAGGGCATCCCTCCAGAATATTCTCTGTGAGTAAGCACAACTTAACTCATTCATCACGCACATGTGTACATGCACACACACGCACACACTCACACGTGTGGCTTTAGATGATTACCAGCATATATTCACGCCTATGTCTTTCTAAGTACAAAGACACGCGTATGCATACATCCTGACAAAAGTAAAGAAACACATATTTGACATAGGCTTAAAGTACAGGCAGCTATCGATCATCCAGGTAAGATAGCATATAGCTTTCTCCATATGCCTGTCAACATACAATACATAAAGCAAAATCACGGTATTAGATAAATCTGTTGAAAGCAAGCAATGCAGGTTATACAAACACAATCAAAATGGCTTCCACTATGAAGTCTAACCAAACATGTTTAATGTTTACTGTACCACCATATTATTGAAGGTGTGAGGATTGCACAGTTCCCTTCCAGAACATAACAAATCCTACTATTAATGTTATAATGTGCGGTACGCAAATGTTTCTTATATTTGACTGGCTGACTGACTGTACTTGATTTCCCCAGACTTTACTTGTCATGTGCAGTAATACGGCTCCAGCTGCAATAAACACATGTAAAGCAGGCAAGGAACACACTGTGCCCTATTCCCAGCCAGTCTATCAGAGTAATGACTCGGCTCTCCTCCCCGACGCTGTCACTCAAGAACAGAGGCATTCACTCACTAACGCTGTCGCTCATTCGCGGACACGCTCGCATGCAACTGCTTGATTGTATGCACTTATGTGCACATGCAGGCGTGTGCACACAATATTCATTAGCACCCACATCTGCACACATTATCAAGACAGACACACACACTCTCTCTCTCTCTCTCTCTCTCTCACCTTGTTTACTAGCTGCCTCTCCGATAGCAGACGCCCAAAGCGTAAGTGATGGGTGGGGACACAGGCTGCTCGGAGGACAACCGCGGGCTCTGCATTAAAAGCAGGAAATGGCCCACCAGCATCTATTATTCTGCTAACAACTGTACTGCCTTTTTGGGCCTTGTTCGCCCTGCTGTGTCCTCTCCATTGTCCTTTGTCTGAGCCGCTCAGTCGGCTCTATCAGCAGACTGAAACCTGATATCATATGCTGTCATGACACACAGCCAGCCAGCACAGGTCTATGCTAACATATGCAACGAGATTCTTTTTTTTTTTTTTGTCATCTTGACCTAATCATTTATTATTGATCGTTGGCAGGTGTGATTCTTTATACTTGTCCTGCTGCTAAAATGCCCTTGTGAGCAGCCACTGTGCTTAGACATGCTTTTAAATACCACCTAAGGTCTCTTTCCATGTTGGTCAAAGGGATGGGGCTTTTGCAGGCTGCAGCAATTAAAGTGAAAGGTACTCATAAACTGGAGAATTGTACTTTGAAATAATCCCGGTGTGCATTTAAAATGAGAGATTTCAACTAGTATTTTATTAATTTATTTTAATATGTTTTGTCTATGTACTGTAGGTGATACTGTGTAATATAACACAAGTGAGAACACCGTTAAAAAAAGCATCTGTGTGAACCATACAAGCGTAAAGCTCACACTATGACACACCATACGCAGAGCAAAATAAAAGCTGCAACGATTTGCCACAGGTGTGTGAGAGAAGGCCGCTCTTTTATCCAGGTGGTTTGAGCCATTTGTCATCCAGTGGCTCGGAGAAAACGAGGACGTCTCCATGGACTTCCTCAACGGGGCCCTAGAGAGGGACAAAAAAGACGGGGTGAGTCCAAGCAATTCACTCTGACTCGTGTTTGTGTTTTTTTACGATGGGTTGCTTTTGCAAGGCGGGTCACGTGTGTCCATGTTCTTATTCTCAAGGACAGCCCAACCTGATTGCGATAATGAACAGTTGGGGGAGAAAATGTCCAAAACAGCTTCTACACATTATATATATATATTTTTTTTTTCAGCCGTAATATTTTGTAATCTTCTAGTTCTAAACGTATGATGTGTGATCAAACACACAAAGGATTTGTCACCTGAAGACCTAAAGTAGAAGCACCATCGTAAAGCTTACAGGAAGATGCCTTTCTAAGAATCCCTTTGCAGGATGCAGTCTATTGGAGAGACGGTTTATGCTGGGCTGTCCTTTGGTGACAGCAGAACAAGCAGCAGTTAGTGAAGTTAACAGTCTGGGCTGTTTGCACAGATGGAGTGTTGAAGTCCTGGCCTTGAGCCCAGATGCATACTCGAATATACATACACTATTGCAGCTGAGGGCATTGTTTTCACTAGTGTGTACATTATTAGTGTCGTAGAGAGAAGGAGAAGCCATTCTGAATTGCAACAGCAACTACTGTTGCCTTCCATATACAAATGATATGAGGTTTAAACTTTTTAATGTGGGTTCATTTCGTTAGTTTTACCAGGCAAGTTGACTGAGAACATGGGGCCTGGGGGGTAGGCCTTCAATCCTTCGATAATGCTGTTTTTCTGTCAGTGTAGCTCTGGCAGGGTGCTGGGAAGAGCATTCATTCCAGCGCATACACTGTGCATATGCTTTGTTTCTGTGACAGTATGACAGAATGACAACATAACCACGGCTACGCAAGCTAAAATCAAACTTGCATACGGTGATAAACGCACCAGCAACATCCAATGTGAACAGTATGCTCATGCTCATTAGATGTTATTTCCCTGTTGTGATATTAATTGTGACATGCCGACATACAGCTCACGCTAGACAGATAGGCTACAGCTTCTCCTCTTGGCCTGACTTTCATAATTTTCTTGGTTAACACGGTGATGGTGAAACCTTCCCCACCCGATTGGTTGCCTGAAAAAAAAGCTGCAGTGATGACACCAGCGCCTTTCTTAAAAGTTCAGATATTTTCAACTAGATGCGCTCAGAGGGGACGCACACAAAAGGCAAGGCGCGCTGAAGAAAGGCACTGAGTGCTGAGCTTTGCGGCCGCATACGCTCTGTCCCCATTGGGAACATTTGAAAATAGACTGCTAGTGTTATATCAGGTTTGAGTGCATGTGTGGGATGCATGAGGTGCCATGTTGATGCACTGACTTAATCGTTGCTTCTTCCCCATTATGGGAGGTCAAGAGGCCTCAGAATCTACGATACTCAATCTCTCCTTCATGATGTTTCGCTCTCTCTCTCTCTCTCTATATATATATATATATATATTTCTCTCTCCTTGTCCTCTGTTTAATCTCTCTCCCTTCACTTATTTCTCATTTTCTTTGCCTTCCCATTCTCCCGCTCCGTTTTTCTTTACCTATAATGCTCTGCTCCCCCCCCGCCTGCTACAGTTCCAGCAGACGTCCGACCACGCCCTGTTTTCCTGTTCGGTGGTGGACGTGTTCACACAGCTCAACCAGAGCTTCGAGATCATCAAGAAGTTGGAGTGTCCTAACCCGCAAGCACTGGCCCACTTCATGTGCCGCTTTGCGAAGGTCAGCCTCATTAGAATGGCTCCCAGGCCAGGCCAGGCCAGGCCAAGCCAACCTCCAGCACACTCACAGAGAATAATAACGCTTTCCTAAAAGAGGTTGCTATTGATCCAGCTCACGTCATGGGTGTTTGTTTTGTGTCTTGCAAACTGTGGTTATTATATTCTTACTGCTCCGGGATCAGCAGGAATTGTGAGATATATAATAATACTATGCAGTACAACAATTTGCAATTATAAAACAGCCTGTCTTCTTCCCCGCAGACTATCAACAAAGTTCTTCTGCAATATGCTGCAATCATATCCAAGGACTTTCCCTTGCATCTGAGCAAGGAGAATGTGGTAAGTGGCCATGTGCATGGTGCTGCTAGCAACGGACACATTGGCTACGTTTACATGCACACAATATTCCGATTTATGCCCTTATTCCGAAAATGACGATATTCCTACTAAGCTGTTTACATGTCTGCTTAAAATGAATGTTCCACTAGCATGCTAGTTTGCATGCAGCTGAGTTATGTCCTAAAGATATGTCCTTTAAATAATTGACTCGCCCTACAGAGGAGTTTCCCTACTTTTCAGACTTCATCAATGTCCTAGTATATGGGGAAAATGGAACGAATGGAGCTGGTGCTATCTTATAGCCTATCTTGCAATAGACTATTTTTCAAAGGTTTCTGCACATATCTTATCGTAAACAGGCAAGAGACTCGATGCCATAAAATGCAGTAAAAACCCCACTTGAGACTCATATTATGAATCTGCTGTATTATTCCTGAATAATATCGGCATATCCCATGTGTCTTAATCGGAAAATGTTAAATACTGAATAAAATACTGAAAAGGGCCTAATTAGGAATATCCAAACAGAATATGCCGTTTATATGACACCCATCGAATTCAGAATACAGTATTGTCATAGTCGGAATAACAATAAGTAAACGTTGCCACTGAGATTTAGATACGGGAAAGTAAATGAGGGTGGTGTCATGGTAGTGTTTCATTGGAAACTTAATGTTTTAGTGGGAGTTTGTGTTTGAGTTTAGAACCCCACTGTGATCATCTTGTGCCAAGGCCCCTGCCTGTCCCCGTTAATGTGCTAAGCAAAGTGGCTCCATTAACCAAGATGCAATTATTCATCTGGCGGACCGTAGCGTGTTGGGGGACAAATCATTGGTATTTTCTGGATCGCCTGCCCATTGTTTAATGTGACGGATGACCAAGCACTGGGACTGCAGAGTGGCCCAAATATACACACTGGCCTTTGAAGTGGAAGTGAAATGTAACACATAGGGTATCTGTCCTAGTGGAGGAGGCAGATGGCTCCTTGCAGTGTTGACAGGCTCGTTACATTTATCCATGGGACTGCGTGATCATTCTCTTCCATAAACAGGGCTGAAGACACACACACATAAACAGACACACAGAAGCAAAATATACTGTGAAATGTTAGTAAGTGTTGATGAATAACCAAAACCCAGTGTGAAATCACAGCAAATCTAAATACAGATTTTGCCTTTCTCCTGCCAATGCAATTGCCTCAGTTGTCCGCTAGGGTTCACGTTCAACTGATTCCGGTACCGATACCTGGAATCCGGTACTTTCCTCTCACTGTAATATCAAAATGACATTATTATTATCACTGTCATACACACACGCTCATAAATATAACACAGGCAAATCCATTATGTGCCCCCTCACAGACACCAGTTGTTCTTTAGGACCAAATGTCACCTGTCGCACCTCCCTTCCAGCCAACAGAATTATGACGCGTGAACATGAATTGCGCCTATCTAAATCGTGGATGGCGTTGCAATGTTGCCCGTTGTCTCTGGTATAGATAAAGCACATAATATACGACCACCTGAGGACTCGGTGAGGAATTACTAATGCCCTCCATAAAAAGCAACGTGATTGATGCCAGTCATTTGTGTAACTTGTCGCGCGGCTGAGAATCGATATGGCACGACGTGTATTCCTTTCATTACTATGCATAGTGGTGTTACTCCGGAGGACGGCTGTCCTGCGCCCTGCGCTGGCATCGCATGCACTAGCAGTCAGCGTGTCAGGAACACATGCTGGATGCTTGCACTGGCAGCCACTCCGTTGTCGCTTTACATACTTTAATTTAAAAATACACGAGGGAAAATGTCAATAGCAAACCTGCTGATATATGCTGTATGTGCATACTGTATATACATGTACGATATTCTGTATATGCTGTATATAGTACACATTTTTGTGTGGTTTTGTATAACTCCTACCATGATTACGTAGAAAACACAGACATGTCCTTGTTTAGATTGTAGGTGTAAGTGTGTGTGTGTTGTACTGTATACATTATATTTCTGCGTTGTTATTGCTGCCTACGCGTGCAGACCCTAGAGCTCCACAGTGTACAAAGGGTGCTATGTATACTCTGATCGGCGTCCTGTTATGTCGCCCTACAGCCCTGCATCCTCCTCAACAACATACAGCAGCTCCGCGTTCAGCTAGAGAAGATGTTTGAGTCCATGGGAGGAAAACAGGTGTGTGACCTGGCTTTTTGATATTTTTGTACTTCATGTACCCGTACGTAGGTGTGTCTATATCACTGCTGGGGTTAATCCAATAAATGAAGGACATAGGTTTTGTTAAAACCTATGTGGATCTCTGTAAGCATGCATGCTTCTCTGTGGTACTATTGAGTGCCTTGCTGGAGGACACTCTAGTCTAGTGCAGGTCCTCATATTTGATATTTGAACAGAAATGAGGTTGGATCAGCATTTGTAACATGCACTTTGTGCTAATATCTTCAGTTGTGGTTTACATGAGAGGGAATTGACCCCATCTGTGACCTTGTGTCTATAGACAAGTGTGCTGCACTTGTTTTTCCCCTGTCACAGTGATGCACTCTGTATGCAACTGTCTACTGGACTGACTTCTATAGATGTTAGTTTCTAACATGCCTTCATGTACTGCTAACTCAACACAATGAACCCACTCGACCTTCAAACCCACTTCTTAGTTACAAAAGTGGGTTTCATTTTTTTGATTTCAAGATAAGCTCCAGGATTTTAACATTGAGTTGCATTCTAGTTTTCATGTATATATACTAATATAAGTTATGCGATATGATATATTATTGTAAAAGAAGTTGGTGTAAACCGCTTCTGTATGTCACAAAATGAACGTTAACGTAAACCACCTTGTTGCAATAACATACATGTACGGTAGACATTGATATGATCTCCCTGTGTGCAGTGTATTGTGTATTGTCCCTTTGCTCCCAACCCTGTCTGTCTGTCTGACGGGGCCTTTACAGTACATGCATTCCCCCCTCCCTCCCTCCCTCTCTCTCTCTCTCTCTCTCTCTCTCTCTCTCTCTCTCTCTCTCTCTCTCTCTCCAGTATCTAACACTTGTGTCACCCTGCGTTTTGTCTCCCTCTGTTGTGTTCCCCTCTGTCTCTCCGTCTCCAGGATGAGGGGGTTGTGTCCTTCTGTAAGGTGTGTGCCTTATAATAGAACATCCCTCTCCACCATTTACTGAATGATGCCCAGACAAATAACACAGAAATATAAGCACGCCCCCTCCTCCCGCCCCCAATAAGCTGCTCACCCTCTCCCACCACCAGCCTGCTGCCTCCAACAGCATGTACCGCAGGGCACACAGTCAGACCTCTGAACAGGCTGCGGGAGCACACACCGGGCACCGCTCGAACCCATTCGGCCATTCTTAGCGATTCCACACTTCGCCTGTTACATGGCATCTGTTTGTTCGTTCGCCTGTTTGTTTTCTTAGCCAGTCAGCGGCTTACATTATCGTGTCGCCGTCTGTGTTTACCAATGCAGGCGGCACAACATGCTTCAGACAGGATGTGTCAGTGTGAGACGCCCCTCAAATCTCCACAGCTCCTGTGCCAGTTCACACGTTTGTCTCTCTGCATTCTTATCTTAAATAAATATGTGAATAAACTAAAAAATTAATCCTAATTTGCCGTTTTGCTCAAAAGGAATATTGAATTATTTGAAATGTCCACGCTAAGAATTGAATCGCCTATTTTCTGTATTGCACAGATGAGGTGTTCGTCCATGTGAAAACAAACAAACAGTCCATTCAGTCGCACTCTGCTCTGTATTCATTGCAAAATAGTTGGCTATCAGCTGTTAGCTCTCACAATGGAATTATAGAGAGCTGTTATCACAACATTACCAATAACAGAGATTAGCAGTAAGCTCACACACCACCTGCAGTCATTGAGTCACCACTAAAATATATATATTGATGGGTATCAGAGAATATGTTGGGTTTCACCCTGTCGGTTAATGTGCTCTTCTCACATTTTGGAGACAGCAGTCTATTAAACCAATTATTCACATGGCACTGTAACTCATTTAGGCTAAATTGTGTTTTGACTTAAATTTACACATTGCCGGTGGCTACATCATTACGGAACAGGCAGAACGGATGCAAGGCTGGCCTGTTGTTGATAGGCTGTCAGCCAGGGGAATAAGGGTACAGCATGGGCCTAGGATGCCTATCAGACTCAGTCAGGGTCTATTGCTGCTACAGCTCCCACAGAGAGGCTAGCTGATTCATTATGGAGTAGCAGGCCTCGCGTTACCTTGGCGTAATGTTGGATAGCCACCGGCAGCATCAAGCGATATACCCGGTGTTGTCTTGATAGCATTATTTATGGATAGGATTGATGCTTGATGGTATAGTGTCAGCATAACGTTGGCCACAGTCAGTAAACCAATCTGTATATAAACAATACGCAGTACACGTTAAATATCTGTACCTGTCTATACCTGTATCACATTCCATTATAACTCTAAACTGACGTTGTTTAACTTACACTGAAACATTTTGAATCTATATCAATACATTTTTAATTGTGCACATAAAGGGTTTGTGCAGTATAGTATATTATGCCTGTTCAATAGTAAGGCTGCCTGGCTCCAGAGGAGACCCAGACATGTCCGAAGCAGCCTTCCTATCAAGGTCTCTCTGACAGGTGTGCAGTCTTCAAAGTGACATTTGACTGCCGCATCAGGCACCATATGGACAGCAGTCTGAATGTCCTCCAACAACACATCCACAAAGAACAGTGTTGTTTAAAAGAATTGAGAATCTCAATTTAGTGCATTTTCAGAATATAGATTAGTCTCCATCTGGATGATTTCTGTGATCACTGAGGCTGAACCTTTTATTTTCCATCCTATCGTCGAAGCACTCTAACACGATCCTGACCAATTTGCTCTGTGACAGAAGTGTGTGTGAACATTCCGCTCATAGATGTCAGGGATATTCGCACAAACGAGCGCACGCACACGCACATGCACACACACAATGTTGTGTGTGTGATGTGTACAGCAGCTTGAGTGCACTATAACAGTGTCTATAAATGGTGTGTTTGCAACATTAGAATGCGTGAGATGGTCGAAGCTTGCGGAGACTAATAAGATGATCTGTCATGCATGTGGCGCAACGTCTGAACGTAATGCGCTGTGTGAGGCACAAAGCTTCTGACGGTTACTGGCATCACTATTTGGACATACTGTACAACATGCACACAGGCAGAGAAGACACAGTCAGCACACAGACATACAGGAACAAAGATGCTCATTGCCGCACGCCTCCACAAGCATTGGCACATGCTCATACATGATCATGCATGTGTGACATGGACAGACATGCCCACAGAAGCACATAAAAATACATTTTATAAAATAAACGTTTGCTGTTGTGGATATTTATATCTAAAATAAAATGTATGTATGAATACAGCATATGTGTGTGTATGTATATATAGTGTATATATACATTATATACGTTAAGATATGACATTTTTATA
>JAODUK010040162.1:0-20921 GCA_027564635.1 Typhlichthys eigenmanni
TGTCCTATCAATATGGGCCAACATTTCTAAAGAATGCTTTCAGCACCTTGTTGAATCAATGCCACGTAGAATTAAGGTAGTTCTGAAGGCGAAAGGGGGTCAAACACAGTATTAGTATGGTGTTCCTAATAATCCTTTAGGTGAGTGTATATACACACATATACATATATATATACATACATACATACATACATATATATATATATATATTTCTATGGTACGTAGCCTACACGGCATGCCCACCAACAACAACATGTGAAACAAGGAAATACATTTGTGGGAGATCACGTGAACATATATTGGATAATCCCGAAGAAAAGCAAAGAGTTGTCAATGGACACCACAGTCAGCGTCTGGTTCACAAGACGCTTTGTTTTCTTGTAGCTCCATCATCAGAATGCCTAAAAGATGTTGGTTGGCATAGCATGCAAAAATAATCTGACATGGTGAAATATCTAATGTATTTAGCTGAGCTGGGTCACGTAGTTAGCATAGTGCTCGAGCCGGCTGTGTTTCACTCCAGTGGGTGTAGATTTTGCTCTCAGTTTTTTCATTTACTATCAATTTTGTCAAAATGCTTTGATATCAAACTCAAATATTGGTTCCATACCTTATTATTGCATCCCGTCACACAGCAGCTTTTAATTTTCCATAAATGTTTTAGGTTTTTGTTAAAGTGACGAGCGATGTCGTGACAAATTGTGTATGTCTGCCAAAATCCAAAAGTGGATTTTATTTGTATGAGCTGTATTCCTGCTCAAAAATATTTTAACTTACAGTATATACAAGGACATTATTAATTATATACGGCACATAGAATGTTAAATACTGTAGAGTCATTGGATAATTGCAAAATATATGCTTTCATTTTATATGGGGCTTATGACACTTCTATTGCACAAATTGCCCTATTGTAACTGAAAAATCCATAACCGAATTGATATTGAATTGAATCGAAAATAAAATCGATTTTGGACCTTGTGAATCAGAATCGAATAGATTCTGGAAACCAGTGGCGATACTCAGCCCTAATACACATATACGAGAGTGTATTTTTATAAATATATATATATAAAAAATTCCATGACTTTCCATGTTTGGAATATACTTTAATATTCCATGATATTCTACAAATTCCATGAGCAGTGGGAAGCCTGTGAAAACCAGTTATGTTTTGTCCTACAAATGCACTCACCTGTTGCAATTTCTTTCTCGTAGGCACTACATACGTAAGCAGCACTCACCTGTGTTTTTCAAGGTCGAGGACACGCTGTTTAAGAGGGAGCTTATTTTACTCAAGTCAATGTTGCTCAGGCCGGCGACAGGGGCAGCCGAGGGGGGCGGAGCTTGACGAGCAGCAGAAGGAGCTTGAAGGACAGCATACGGGGGTGTGGCTTGATGGGCAGCCGAGTAGGATGTGGCTTGATGGGCAGCCGTGGCTTGAGGGGTTGTCGAGTAGGGCGTGGTTTGAGAGGTTGTCGAGTAGGGCGTGGCTTGAGATGCTGCCGAGTAGGGCGTGGCTTGAGGGGTTGCCGAGTAGGGCGTGGCTTGAGATGCTGCCGAGTAGGGCGTGGCTTGAGGGGTTGTCGAGTAGGACGTGGCTTGAGATGCTGCCGAGTAGGGCGTGGTTTCAGGGGTTGTCGAGTAGGGCGTGGCTTGAGGGGTTGTCGAGTAGGGCGTGGCTTGAGGGGGAACAGAGTAGGGTGTGGCTTGAGGGGCAGCTGAGGCGGGTGTGGACTGAGGGGTAGCAGAGGGGGGCGGGGATTGAGGGGAAAAAGATGGGGGCGGAGCTTGACGGGCAGCAGAGTAGGAAGTGGTTTGAGGGTTAGCAGAAGGGGGCGGAGCTTGACGGGCAGCAGAGTAGGACGCTGCTTGAGGGGCATCTGGGGCGGGTGGTGCTTGACGTGCAGCTGAGTAGAGGGTGGACTGAGGGGTAAAAGAGGGGGGCGGGGATTGAGGGGTTGCAGGTGGGGTCGGGGATTGAGGGGAAGTCAAGTATTGTGGGGTTTGACGGGCAGCTGAGGTGGGTGGTGCTTGAGGGGTAGTCGAAGAGGACGTGGATTGAGGGGCAGTCGAAGAGGGTGGCTCTGTAGTGCCACCAGTGGCTGTATCTTGTACTGCAACAGGGGAAGGGGAAGGGCATTCGATATTCCCCGCTGATAATCAAAAACAGACAAACATAAAATAAATATTCTTATTATATATATATATATATATATATATACATACACAATATATTCTTGAAATTCTCTTAATTCTTTTAGGGCTTTGTATACCTGGTTTACTACAGGCCTTTATCTGTCACAAGAAACTACCCTGAAGAGGCAGACAAAAACCAGTCCAAATCAGGATCCAAAGAGTCTCATGCAAAAGCATTGCCTGAGCCCATTTCCTGGTCCAGAGCCACTTCATGAGTTTATAATTCTGGATTAGTTTTGAATATTTCCAGTCACTGCTGAACAATAATAAGATAGACAAAGTAGGCGGAGATTGCAGTCCATACATCAAATTATGGATGAGCAGCTTTGCCCTTCCGTGACTAATCCTAAACGTGACATCCCTATGTCGTTCCATTTATCCTGTGAACAGAGCAGCATTATTTCTATATGGCGATTATCAACTTTACACATGTGCTGCGAATGAATAATGTGTGCCATGTAGATATAATTGCTAAAGTTCTCACAGGGCCATAGTTCTGGGTAGGGCTGGGCGATATACTGGTATATAATTAAAACAGATATAAGATTAGACAATATTGTTTATATCGATATAGTTACATAATGCATTAATTCATTACTTTTTCAATTTGTTTGTCTCTCCCTCCATGCCTGCTTGAGGAGTAGAGTCAGGAGCGAGTGACCACCAGAGAAAGCTCACATTGTCAATTAATGTCACTAAATATGTAAAATTTCCGTCAGGTTTCCTGTTTTTTCTCTATGCCTGAAGGATTTAGCCCACTTTATAGAAAATACCGATATATATCGTGTATCGGTATTCAACCTAAATATATTGGGATATTATTTTATCTTCATATAAAATAACATCCATATCGCCCAGTTCTGGGCGATATGGATGTCTGACTGTCTCCTCCACATTTCATTGTGGAGGAGACAGACACTCAACATTATAAACAACAGAGCGCCTCACCAATATTGCCGCCACCCTCCATTTCATCCTCCGAGAGCTCCATGTCGGCCACTTCCCAGTTGTCTGTCTCCCCGACAGAGAAGACGTGTTTGGGGGAAGCGCCTGGCTCAGAGAGGGGACTGGCAGCCGGCCGCTCCGCCTCGTCATCCATGGCGCAGCCGTCCAGTTCTGGGTCGGGGTGGGTCACCTCTAGGCCACGGAAGGGCGACTCGGAGCCCGTTGGAGATGGGGCGTCTGCGGAGGGCGAGGGAATTGGCGACTCGTCCAGGTCGGGTAGATTGGCCTTCAGGCTGTCCAGCTTACGCTTGAGGTGGGACACCCGATTAGCAAACGTCTGGTACGCCTGAAACAAAGCAAATAAAGACACCATTTACAGTGTTTATTAAGTAAAATAAAACATGCTCAGGTCAACTGAATTTAATAGATACTATAGAAAAATTGTGTGCTGGAAATACTCATCAGTACATTAGTAATAAACAACAATTTGTATAGCACCTTTCATACAAGAACTGCAGCTCAATGTGCTTTAAAGTGAAAAGATTACTGTATATGCAGGCAAGGTGCTTCACAAGGAAAACACAAAAACAAGCATTAAATGCCAAAGACAAACAAAATATTACATTAAATCTGAGGGAAAACATCACTCACATTTGCGACAATCTTTACTTCCTGATACTGCATTTCGTAGAAGATATCTGCGTTGCTGAGGGCTTCCAGTAAGAGCGGCCCTCCTTTGCTTTGGCGATCGAGGAACTTCACAAAGTCCTGCAGCTTTATACTTCCCTCCTCAAAGTCCTTGGAATATTTCTTCCCTCCCACTTTGTCTGCAATAATCATTACCATTCAGATTTGAGAAGGAGAGCAACGTCAAAACCAAAGTGTCTCTGTCTCATAGTTACAGTATATGCATTAGTACCTTTAAGTTTCTTGAGAGCGTCTGCGTTGCAGACATCCACCCTCATGGCTGCAAGCTGTTTCTCTCTCATATCCACCTCCTCTACTGAATTTTTGTACTTGGACAGCTGATCTATCAGTGCCTGGGGCTGCAGCGCACACACACACACACACACACACACACACACACACACAAACAGTACAACATGGAGATCAGCCAGCCAAGATATTTACAGACTAATAAATGGTGAACTCCAACAAAGAATAATGTATAAAATACAAATAAAAAGCAATACTGGCTCAAGGTTTGTCACAAGGTAAATCATGAAAATAATGAATTGCTTCAATTGTTATCACAGGTAAAGCATTATAATCAAAATATAAAATCCTATGACAGGCGAGGGGGAAATTATGTTTACCACAAATTCCGCAACAATCTTGGACTTGAGGGCCGCCTTGTTGTCAGTTGGAGCTGAAAATAAAGATTCAAATTCTGGTGATTACATTTTTACAAATCAAAAACAGTCACCCAATAACACATGAGGGAGTGCATTAAACTGAAGATCCGCATGGCTGTGATTCGGTCGTAGGTACAAGGCCGTGAGCCGAAGATAATCACACTGGTAAAGTGGAGTGATTCATGCACAGTTAAAAGTCCCGGTGCTTTAGACTGCCTCTCTGTGTTAGAATGCCTCTTATCCAATCAAATCCCTTGGTCGGAACTAACTGTTGTATAAACTATGCATATTTTATAGTATTTAAAAAAGGAAACATAAATACAGTGAAACAATAATTCTACATTAACCTATAAAAAGGACACCTACATTGACCTTTTTACTCTAACTACAAGACGTGCATGATGTTTTTGTCGTTATTGCTGCCGTTTAAAAAAACAACTGAAGTATCCATTTCATTATGTGCTGAAATATGTACTGATGTATGGAGGTTACAAATTCAAAGATGTATGCCAATCTGCCAGACAAAGCAAGAGATGGGATCCTACTTTTGTTTTCAGCAGGAGTTTCAGGGGGAGACTCCTCTTTGACCAGGTAACCCCGGAGTTCAGTGATGAGTGCCCCAGAATAGACATTCCTTTCCTCCCAGATGGAGAGAACCCTCTCCACTGACTTAATCACCTTGGAGTTTCCATCAACACTATGAAGACGAAACCACAGGATATTTGCAAATTTTATTAAAAGACTATAAAATAATGCATTATCTCAAATGTAATTTGTATAATTCCTAAATCGTATGCCCCCCCACCCCACGACCATCTCTAAATTATGAAGCCTCTCTAAGGCAGTGCATGCTTGCTCAACTCACTTCATCAGCAGGAACGCATCAGGAAGCACCTCAGCAAACGCTGTACGGTAGACAATAGCGTTCTTCCTCTTGCAGTTCTGTATGACATCGTTGGCGAGGTAGAACAAGCAGAGCCTGTGTGGTGTGTCAGCTGTTGGGAAGAGGAGGGAAGAATGATCCGGAAGGTCTGGGAGAGGGCGGTTGCTCACAGCAACCAAAGTTAAGGGCATAGGTTAAATGTACACACATAACTCCTCCCCCTTTTTTTAGAAACATTTGATGAGATTAAATTCAAATTTGTATTACGACCAGATGTACTCAAGCAGGACTAAGCCTAAGTGTCCTCTTCAATATGTACACACTTGATGAAATTCCGCAAGTGGCAGAATACAACACAAAACCGCTATTGGTTTGGTTTGATTCTCCAGTATAAAGAAAATCCCTTCCACATTTGAAGTGGCTGGCACTCTTCACTACTCTCCTAGACTAGCAAACTTCTCTTAAAGGGTACCGTATTATTAGCCCCATGAGACCTTCCTGACCTTCCTTGCAAGCTTCAATTTCATTACGGCATGAGTGTGAGTCTGGAACCCCTCAATGCAAAAGCGTTTGTCAACCGTGTAGAAAGAAATGTGGCCAACCAGTGTCCAGCTGAAGTATATCCATGATGACGACATGATTGTATGTTTCGGTTTCCACCGGCGCTCCAGCTGATTTTAAGCATTCTGATCAGGAGAGCTAAGGGTAGGTAGTCCAATCATAAGGAATTTGATACAAAATCTTTATGACAAACACTTTTGAATTAAAGAGTTACAGACTGAAACTCATGTCGAAGTCAAACAGTAGCCCGTAAGGCGGAATAGTCAAAATAATAATCACCATACATCCTCATTGCCGAGAGAGAATTAAAATGTAGAGACTACTATTCCACTTAGTTTGCACTTCACATACAAAAACCACAACCAGCACACCGGTAACAAACTGGGTAAATCCAGGACAATGCTGTCTTAACTGATGTTGTATGAAATAATAGAGACCATAAGGTTCTGCCTTTTGCACTCTTCTGACGTTGAATGGTTCTTTTAACTCACTAGTTTAACAGCGCCGATAAAATACCAAGAATGCACTTCAGAATGAAGAGTGTTTTGATGCACTAATTATGATAAAGTGAAGGACATTGCTTATATATGAATTGCTAGACACACCACTAATGACAAACAACACCACCACCATATCAAAACAACCAAATGAATGGCCTTTCAGTAGCACACTGCAATTCCAACTCTGTACAGAATGATAATTTAGAGAAACATTTGTCCATAGGGGCTTTGAAAATAGCCTGTTGTGTAATCAGAACCAAAATGCAATTCTCTTCACGAATAAGGTCTGGCCACGCTCCATTGGGAAGTGTTAAAAGTCGTTGCCTCCTGCTGGGCGTAGACCTCTGGTTAATTGTGAAGATATTGGACAGCCTTTAACCAATCGAATCTGCGTTGCTACAACTGTATGTATTGCCTCATCTAGCTCTACCTCCATTTCAAAACACACACTTGACTTAAAACGGCATCGCACTTAGCCACCCTGATTGGCCCGCCAGCAGGGTACCTGCGCAAACACTAAAGCAAACAGTGTTTAAAGGGCCCTATTTCAGAAAGCAGGTTTAATAAACTCTGAAACTAACCCTGAACTCTGAGTTGACCAACTCTGAGATGGAAAACTCAGTTTTCAGTTTCAGAACAGCTGATCTGAGTAAGTTTAGTCAACTCAGAGTAAGTTACCCTGAGTTAAGTGCGTGCATGACAATGATAAAGCCATTATCAATGGAGCTCAGATACTGCGCTGCAATATGGCGACCACCAAGATAAGTAATCATACAGATAATCATAACTGAACATGTTCATGCATTTTTCAGTTGTAGTTAAAATTGCATATTTTTGTTTTTCCACTTTAATATTATCTTTAGTTCATATGTACCAGGGTACAATAATTATCTGACAGTTTGTACAGTAACTATGTTATTGACATGGCACTATTTCAGAAAATACCACATTGAACAACAGCTTCTTGTGGTATGGCTTACCAGCTTGCTATCAGTTTGTGCTCTACATGCTGTGGCACGTGAACATATATTGGGTACATAGTTAAGCCATTATGTGTCTTATTTTGTTAGTGTTTGATGATGGGAACAGAGTGGATAGGCCTAATTATGTTATACTGAGAGAACACTCAGTGAGATGTCACATCAGTGTACACAAAACTACAGTAGGCAGAAAGAATTTTGCCGAACATGACCAAAAATAACTAGCCTATTGTTAGATTTTATAGCCTTCTTCTTGTTTAAAAATAGCATACGTGTGTAAAAGGTGGATAATGTTAAGATAAATGTGACGAAAAAAACTCTAACATTTGATTATGATCTGGGAATCAGCTACTGTACATCTAATCGGGGTCTCAAAATAATTTCCATTTGGGGAATTAATTCAGCTTGCACATTGAGGAAAGGTCTGACAGCTGAGTGGAAGGGAGGAGAGAAATTCAGGGTTTTAATTTTATTTTAAAGCTAGCGGCCTAGCGGGCAGGTTAGGTTCACAGAGTCCCCGAGTTATCTTTCTGACACAGAAAACTCAGAGCTTCATAATTTCAGGGTTAACAAATGCAGAGTTTTCACTAAAACTGCTTGCTGAAATAGGGCCCAGACTACAACCTCAGCCAACACTCAGCTGAGAGCAATATATAATTACATTTTAGATTTAGCTTGGTAGCTTATTTCCCCAGTCCATTTATCAAAAACAAAAGTATTAACAGTAATTCCGTGTTTTTTTTCTTCTCAAAAACACAGCCAAATCCCACTAAAGAAAATTCAATGAACTCAAATCACCTGAACACCAAAACACCAACAAATAATGGAACTGCACACAATCATTCATAGACCATAATTATTGTACCCTTTTATTACATTTCATCCTTACATCCTTTTTTTCCCACATTTACAAAAGCTCCAAAAAATCAGTGCAACGTTAAAAATCTATATTGAACATGCCAGATCTAGTGTGCAGTAGGCTACATTGAATATTAAAACATGTACAATAGCACTACTACCTGCATGATGTCTGCTAAATGGGTAAGAAGGATGAGACAATACTACAAGAAATTTGAATTATGCATTTGCCCAGTTAGATAAGTTTCTTAATTTGAAAACTATGACTTGCTGCCATAATGTGTGAAATAGAACAGACATACAGAAAAAAATAGAAGTGTTGTATTGTAGCTACACATAATGAAGCAAAGTGAAGATGAACAATTAAGAACTAGACATGCCTAACTCAGCAAGGCACGGGCATGAGCCAACACCATAGTAAGTGTGCAATACTGTTCCTGTCAGGGATGTTGCACGTGATCTCAGTTTGCACAAATGTTACTGTTCTTCTGTGGAGTGTCACGCAGGTTGGGGTCCAACGCTATTGGTGCATTACCGCCACCTACTGTCTACATACTACACTAGCACCGCCTACACTGTCTACATACTACACTAGCACCGTCTCTAGAATGCATACATTCATACTTTTTAACAAAGTCGGTCAGTCAGTAAATGACATTTGCTCATATTGTCTGTACCCGCTACACATGGCCAGCAAAATGTATGTATGCTTACTTATATAATCCCATCAGTCAAACCCAATATTCCTCAAGGAATAGCAATGGTCACACAAGTAATTACATAGTTATGTAACCACATAATACACTACCTGACTCTGCTAACTCCCAGATTGTTGAGGTGTCCTTGAACAAGACGCCTAATTCTAACTGCTCCAGATGGTCAGGTGTATGGACGTGTGCGAGAATGAGTTAATGTGAAGCAATCCTGTAAAGGACTTTGAGTAGCTAGAACTGGAAAGTTGGAAAAGTGCTATAAATGCAGTATATTTACTATGCACTTGTTCTTTTCAAAAAAAGACATTATTGTCCTTAATCTTGCATCTGACCAATTGTTGAAATTTTAATATGACTTGGATGTGTATAGCTTTATTTACCTAGATAACTTTATGGCTTTAATGAGAAACATTTTTTGTAGGCTTATATTGGTGACAAATAAAGCAGATTTAAATTTGAGATCACACACCTGTATGAAATGCATTTTTGTACTGTACTCCCTGTGTGCAGCCACTATTGCTGCAGACAGATGAAATTGTGCATTACTTACTATAAAATGTACATTAGAATGGAATAATGAATTAGACAGCACAAAGTGGGCATTTATGTCCATGTTATAACGGCACATTCCATTATTGTGTTTCCAGCACATAACAGAACCTTGTAATTTAGTGCCAGCTCAGAGTTGTAGAGGGTCACCTGGGACTGGAATACACTCTTCAAGACTCAACCTAAACAATGTTTTTTGTAAGCTGGTTTGGATCGCAAGTGTATGTCAATGACCAAATAGAAGATTGACTCTTCAATCCCTTCAACAGCTGCCCACTCCATTGAAACAAAGTACATTGGAACTTGAAGCACATTCTCAAGGTCATGTTTTGCTCACACACAAAAGCAGATGGCTAAACAATGTTTAAAATATGTTGCAATGAGTCAACAGAAACAGCACAGGGGCAGAGTCCTCTATATGGCATGGAGAGAGTAACAGGATCTTCACGCCCTTTAAATAACAGTTGTTTAGTAGGGCTAAATCAAATAAACTGATCACGTATCCCATACATTATTATAATCCTTATTGCTAAATACATATCTGGCATAAAATGTCTAATTGATCACGTATCTAAGAGATTAATGTATATTGCTAAATATAGATCTGGCATAAAAATGTCCGCCACCGCCAAGGTGGACAACGACATTTGTAAACAGTAGAAACGTGTATTCTGAGTTACTTTTTTGCATTATTTTCCATTGTTTCCTAAAGTAATTCAATATTTGAAGAAAAAAAAACATTACATTAGGCTACTGCAAAAAGCTCGCCAGCAAGGTAACGTTAACAGGTTTCAGTGTTGTCGTTTACTAGCAAAGCACGTTTTACCCAGCTACGGTAGCTAGTGCGCACCGCTTTCTTATTGGTAAACCATTAACATAAATGTGGATAAAACTATTAAAACATCCTTAGCAGGTATCAAAAATAATTATAGTTTGCAAGTGTTTTACATCAAACATAGATGCTGCTAGCATAAAGCGCTGCACATGTTACGATTGGTCAAGTACGGTACGGCAACTTACATTTCCTCAACCATTTCATCCAGTAGCGCACAATGATGCTGTGGTATTTCTTGTTGTCGATGCACCATGTAGACAGTCCTTGTATTGAATCCATTGTGTTGTTTACAGATTGAAACTTCCTGTCTAACGTGGACTCAAGAGAGCCACCAGAACCACCTGCTCCTGCAGCCATGTCTGGAGGAGCTCGCACTGCTACCGTCTACCACCCCATACGGCTAGCTTGGAGCTCAGGCTAGCAGCTAGCACAGCCAGCTACCGTCACCGAAACTTAGCACAGTTAACTCCTGCCACGCTCCGGTCCGATTTAAACATTCGTGGTATATATAACTGTGGTGTCTGTGTGATATTTTTACATGCAGAAAAGTCACAAGTAGTAATATATTACTTCGTCTAAAAGCGAAAGCTAAAAGTTAGCGCCGTACGACATTATGCGACTCTGTATTGATGGCGTATGCTTCCGCAAATACGACGCAAATTATGGCGCGACTCAGACAAACGATGGCTCCTAGGCTATAGCGCCACCACATGGAATGTATACATTGCAAGGCTGTCTAGGTTTAAGAATATTTATTTTTAATGTAGTACTTTAATAATTAAGCTTATTAAGTCTGTCAATAGTAAGTCAATAAAGCACGAGTAGTTATTGTATTTTGACAGTCAGTCATATATAATTTAATGGAGGGGCTTCATAAACTGTTCAGTATCCTCCAGTCACTTTTTGAGATGTCAGTAAAAAAAATGTCATGGCATAAAATATTTTACATCCAGTGTGAAACAATAAGATTACAATAAAATAAAACTGTATTGTGACAAAAAATGTGATCCTTTCAGTTAACCACTCGCTTCAAAAGTCTATTAGGATATAGATTTTACAAGTTGATCCTTATAAAGATATATTTCATAATATAATTAAATTAATGACTGGCTTTTGTGTTCAGTATATCCTTATCAAAAGTATAACTACAAGGCTTTCTGTTATAGTAAATGGACTGCATTTATATAGCGCTTTTCCAACCTTCTGGCCACTCAAAGTGCTTGTATAGTATATCCTCACATTCACACACAAATTCAGTGGCTAGCCCCCTAACAACTGAGAGCAGTTAGGGTTAGCTGTCTTGCTCAAGGACACCTCGACACTTGGTGAGGAGTTAACAGGGTTCTAACCAGGGACTTCATAATCAGTCCCCATACTCTGCCACTGTCAATAGTATCTCAACTGTCCTATGATGAAAAGGCACATACCATACTTCAAATTAAGGTGTGTAATACAAACCTACGGATTTGTTATGCATTGATCAGGAGAGGCTCAGTGCCTTACAATTTACGTGGCAAAATACATTTTCATTACTCCAACTTCCATTTAAATATTTCAAATGCATGAATTAAATATGTATTGTACATAAATGCAGCATTGATGCTGCTGTAAAGTGCTTTAGTCATATTAGAGACAAGACCACCCCCCCCCTCCCCTGCCCTGTCCTGCCTATGAATTTAGGCAAAGTCTCTGTTTCATTATAGAAAAAATACAAAATGCAAAATACACTGCTTTAATACATCAAATATGAACACTCTTTTACCAACAAATAGATAAACATATGGTGATATAGTGCAATGGGCCCAGTATAATTACTGTCTCCTGCATTACTCCTCCTCCTCCTTCTGTTTTGCATGTCTCAGCAAAACAGGAGTGACAGACGGCTTTGCTTAGCAACTACTGGCTCTGCCCCCAGATTAAGTATGATGTCATCTGATCCCTTCTCTGCCTTCAAGTTGCCTGGCCTGCTGGCACCTCTGAGTGGGCGGTGCCGTCAGCAGTAATCCAAGCAGGACTGCAGGAACAGTGTGGAGCTCAAGCCCACTCAGTTTCCTTGTGCGACTGGTCCAGAGGAGGGTGAACAAACCTCATTCCGTTGCCAATTCTCATTTTCCTTCCTGCTACACAAACGCGCGGGCCTGTGCAACGTGCCGGGGCGTGCGTGCGCACGCTCGTGTCCGCCAGTCCACCTGCACTTGTCTGCTTTGTGTTTCCATCCCACGACGCCTCTCTGTTCCGCAGAGGCCCCAGCTACGCATGTAGGTACGCAGCCATGTGAAGTTACCGCCTGGCAGCTCTCCTCCGGTTGATGTTGCTGCTGATGACACTTACATTGAGGTGGAGTTGTGCCGGAAGGGTCAGAGTCTACCCAGCTTAACTTTCGCTTCTGAAAGGGAAACCCCATTACATAGTGACATTCTGTTAGGTAATTATGACATGATATCACATATAACGGCAGGCTATACTAATCACAAAGGCTAACGTCAAGATATGCTGTGTTATTTATGTTATGATGCAGCAGGGTAACGTCTGGGAGCGAGCTTACCTTCACTGGAATATGCAGCTGGTTTTGGCGCCAGCGTAGTGGTAGAATGGGAGTGGTGCTCTGGGTCACCGGAAGCGCGGACTGACTGGCCATATGAGGGAACCACACTTTGAGCATCATCTCCACGTGCAGCAGTGTCCTGAGGTACTTCTCACTGCGGGGAATGGGGTGAAGCAACTATCACTGCCAATGTAGCTTTATCGATGAATATTAAAGGTGGTCGATACAGTATTTTAAACACAACTTTTTTTCTATGTAAATATATAGTGGAGTAATTGTGTCCTCAGCAGAGAATGACATCACAGAATGACATCACACTCCCTCTGTGTGTGTTGTAATCCGAGCTCCTCTGTAGTTTTTTTTCATGGCTGGCCAGCGAGAACATGATAGTGTGTGTGTGTGTGTGTGTGTGTGTGTGTGTGTAAGAGTGTGTTTTCACCTGGCTCCGCCCGACTATTGCTCTCAGCCATTAGTGTTTTCACAGCCACCCGGCTGGCGGTCCAATCAGGGTGGCTATAAGTGCAATGACGTTGAAGTCAAGCGTGTTTCAAAATGGTGGTAGAGCTAGATGAGATGGCCAAAACAGTTGTAGCAATGCCGATTGGTTAAATGCCGTCCAATAGTATCAAAATGAACCAGAGGAGAGGTCTACGCCCAGTAGGACGCAGCAAATGCGAACACTTCACAATGGAGCGTGGCAAAACCATATTAACAAAGTGATGTTTGGGTCTAGTTAGTTACACAAGGCTATATGTGTGTAGCCCCCAAAGCATTTGTTTGTCTGAAATGCTTGTGCGCTTTGTGTGACATCTAGAAAATCACAGCCAGAATAACAATAGTATTGCTATATTGCTATTATTATTGTTAAATAACAATGCTACATTATTAGTTATAGGTTTCAAAAAGTTTCTTAGTGACTTTGACCAACTTACCCCATATCAGGCTTCTGCAGAATACCCAGAATCTTCTGCAATCTATCCATGGCAACACTCTGCTGAAAACTAGTTAAACCTGCAAAATATCACATATATACAGTTTTAAATATAATCAGAAAAACACACTGGAAGTTGTAGTACAATAAGTATGCATGTTAGAAAATACAGTATATGCCTATGTATGTACATAACAAAACTGCTAAACAACTATATACCTCTGTCAAATCGTCCAGTTTTCAGTCCATTCAGTAGGTCAAGTAGAGGTCGGATAAACCTCTGTAAATCTGCACACTAACAAAATAAAGACAAACATTGTTATAGATAATTGGTATTTTGCAATTATACAGATGATCAGGGTTAAAAACATAATGTCTACTTGCTTACTCACATCTTGCTCAGGGTAATTTGGACTGACACCATGAGACCACCAAGGTAATCCTGGCCTTATATTTTTATCGCAGCTATTAATTAGTTACAACCACTTAATAAACATGGTTTCATGCAACTTTTAAGGTTCTAAATTATGTAATCACTGCCATTGATGCTAAGCAATGCTTTGCTGCAGTCTTTATTGACCTTGCTAAAGCGTTTGATACAGTGGACCACTCCATTCTCATGGATCTCTTAAAATATGTTAATAACATCACTCAGACTGTTGAAAACTCTTTCATACACTTTTATGATTATGACACAGTTTTATATGCTACAGGGCTCTCCCTCTGAATCTGTACTAGTGATTTTACAGCAAAGCTTCACCAGCATTGAACTAGCTTTTAAAAATCATAAACTTCTCTAAAACTAAGGTCATGTGGTTTGGTAGGGAACTTGTCCTGCTTTTAACCCTTATTATTACTAACTCTAGTGGAGTAGAGCATGAGGTGGTAAAAGATTACAAGTACCTGGGTATTTGGCTGGACACTAAACTCTCATTCTCACTACACATTTCTAAATTGGAGGCCAGAATTAAAACCAGACTAAGCTTTCTATACCATAATCATTCATCCTTCACTCAAGTTTATCTTTTTATCTCTTTGTTATGTATGTAGTAGCCTACTGTGGTCTGTGTTTTGTACTTTGTAATGTATATTGCCTTTTAACCATACTCGTTTTAAATATTTTTCTCCCATGTTCCCTTCCCCACAAGATACATTTGTCTCTGGCTAGGCCTTCAATGAAACTAAGAATTGAACTGATTTGCCTAATAAAATAAAGGTCAAATAACAAATATAAATAAAACTTAAATTCAGTGCTTACTTTCTGAGCAAATGCCAGATCTCCTTGAGAGGCGGAGGAAGTATCTGTGCTGGGGGAGGTGGCTGAGGCGGGATGCGTCTCACCGTCAAGACAGCGTTCTGCTGGGCTACTGTCTGACTTGACACATGGGGGGCCCAGTTGGCCTGTAAAGGTGAAGCGAATTCCCGAAACAGCCTTTCCGTCACCGACTGAGAACAACTTGCTTCTGCCGCCCTCTCCCTCGCCCTCGGAGGAAAACACATCAGCTTCATCCTCTGTGTGCTCGCTCTCGCTGAGCAGTAAGCTGGGGGTAGAGGAGAGCGAGTCGTAGGATGGCCATTTGGACGATTTGCCCAGTGAATTCATCCCTAGATTAAGACACAAAGAAAAGTTTATTGTTCTGGCTCCAGAATTTACAAGCATAACAATAAATCACCATTGAGATGCCATAATATTAAGAACAAGAACTTTAAGGTACGGCAACATTCCACATTTCGAAAATATTGTAGGCGTGTCACAAAATAAATAATTAAGTATTGTGAATAGCCTACCACAAATATTATATTTATTTGTCAGTGCGGATTGTAATTTATGACAGACTACTATACACTTTGTGACAATGGCAACCCATTGCTAAATTAATAAACATCAAATTCAGTTAACTTCTAGCTACAACTACGGTACCAGACCGCAAAGCCTTGTTATTGTTACTCACCTATATGGAGGGGTGGATTGAGCGTCTATTCAAAGCAGGATAACAAGTGACAGCGACTGGTTTCTATCAGTTTGTAGTAATTTGAAGGTAAACTATATGCCAGTACAGTGTTGTCTGGTGCCCTGATGCCACGAGTTCCCTATTCTCTCGGGTTCCGTGGACTGAGCAAGCCCCCCAGCTAGGATCAACACGTGAGGATTACCACCGCCTCCACGGGAATTACACGTGCGGCAGCAAGCACACGCCCTAAAGCAAATACCATCTCTCATTGGCTCGCGGGTCAACCATTCAGGGTCATTCCTGACGCTGATTGGTTGGAAATACTATATTCCGTGCGTATCTCAGCACGTGTAAGTCGTGCGGAGTGTGGCTCTACACTGGTGATTACAATGACGGGGTGACGTGTACAAACGTGTTTACTTACTACACGCATATTGTTGTCAACATAAACGGCCTTAAAAAAATATTACAACTGTGTAGGCTATGGTAGATTGAATGAAATGTCCGGTTTGTTGTCCTTTTGTGTGTTTATGTTGTGCCATAATGTCTGGGAAAGCCCAAGAGAGCACAAATGTGTATATATATATATATATACATATATATACATATATATATATATACATATATATACACATATATATATACATATATACATATATATATATACATATACATATATATATATATATATACATATATACATACACACACACACACTCACTCACGCATTTGCCATTCAAAAGTATCACTTCTTCTGTGGTAGTTAACAGTTTCAACATTATCTTTTAGAGATGTTAGGTGTTTTAAAAAAATTAAAATTTGGGGCAGACCATATGCTTCAAGCAGGTCTACTCTTCTCATCTGTACAAAGCTACTTCTGATCAAATTAAACCACAGGGTTTTTAACAAGGAAGCTTAATTTAGGCTACATTTAGGCCCCATGCAAGGTCAAGAACAGAGCTGAAATATATTGACCTTGTCAAAATGTAGAGGGCGGATTACATTTACCTAAATGTAAGAGCACACATGCAAAACATATACGCTCCTGAATTGTTAGCGGTGCTCATCCCAGTAATTTATATTTTCTATCCATCTAATAAGGCTGGCTCTGGTGACACACTATAATGTATACAACACATTACAATGGGACTAAATGTACTTTCACATCATATTTTGTGTTTGACTTCTGAATTCGTCTCAAATATTATCACCGTACTTTCAAGTCACCGCCTTTGGCCTGAACAATTTTGGGTGTGCATAATCTCCAACAACCACATACTTACCATTGGTACATGGAAAATAGTTCAAACCTTAACAGCTTTGCTCCTTGTCAGATCTGACAAGGAGCAAAGCAAAGCATGATCATACGAGACAATTCAAAACATTGTGTCAGGCCATTGATGCTTTAGACCTAGCCAAACAAGTCCACCCTGAATTCACAGGGCTGCCATGTACCAAACACCAAGCATACACCTTAATGATTGAAGATAGCTTTAATGGCTTACCACATATTTCAGGATGCACAAAATATGACAACAATCTACCAATACATTTGCCCAATAGGATTGGATATAAATGCATTAAAATTGAGAAACAGTAAACAAGGTAATATAACCTGTTCTGTACAAAGAAACAAACAATTTTTGTTTACAAAGGATATAATGTGTGAAATAATCCTATGGCGATTCAACTACTTAGGTAGGCCTATATTTAAGGTTTAAAAAAAATGTGAGAAACATTTATAACTTAGTAATCTATGTTATCAATCATAACTCATGTAGAGTTTGGATAAACCTCTGTAAATCTGCACACTAAAGAAAAAAAGACAAATGATGTTATAGATAATTGGTCTTTTGCAATTATACAGGTCATGGTTAAAAATATGTCTACTTGTTTACACACATCTTGCTCAGGGTCATTTGGACCAACACTAGGAGACCACTAAGGTGACCCTGGCCTTATATTTTAATCGCAACTATTCAGTTAATAAACACACTTCAATTCAGTGCTTATTTTCTGAGCAAAGGCCAGATCTCATTGAGAGCTGGAGGAAGTTATAACTCAAAACTCACTCATAGATAGTTTGGTTCTCAATACAACCACAAAAACCAATATAAATGCAATAAAATTCAATTTTATTTGCAAATGCAAATTTCCAAACTAGATAAATGATCACATTGTAGCCTATTCCTTTTATAACAAATACATATGTCCAATGATATAGAAATGACTTTCTCATGGTTTAGGATTCTGCTTGATTGTTTTGACAGGCCAGTTGATTTCTATTTTCATTTCTGAGTTTTGTTGTCCAACCACAGGGAAATACACACTCTTCATTTGACTAGCATCCAACCCATGGATCTTGTCTGTGTGTTCTAGATATGAAACTGATCTTCCTTGCCATTTCAGAATTGTAGATCCTCTTGCAGTTCTCAAAGTTCTTTCTCTGTCTCTCACGACAAGGCTTCTCATAGTAGCGTTTGCGCTTCACTGTTTCAATTATTCCATCCTGGGCCAGGATTCTAAGATGTAAATAAAAAGGGTAAGTACGGGTTGTAATTAACTGACATTTTAAACTACAACATTTAACAAAGTAACATAAGGCAAAATAGCAGTTATTTAATTATTATTAAAATATGGTACGGACATCAACAGATTGTGAAATTTAGGCTACACCAATATGATGGTGAACTAAATAGCCTATCAACACTGTTTTCGTCATAATGACCAGACGGTGCCTGACCAGATACTAGCTGCACGCTGTCGTACTTATCAGTATGTTTTGCAAACTAATATATATTTTAGTAGGCTTACACGCATTACCCTTGGGCTAGGCTACTCGCTACCGTACCACTGCGCAGCTGCGGCTCTGATTGACACAAAATGGGGTTAGCTAACTGAAGTAAAGAATACACTGGTTTGTAGCACAGTGTCCATATAAAGTGGCAACATTAGACACTAACAAACAAAGTATTTAACCTGTTTAATGTCTTGTAAGCTCCATCAACGTTATTATCCTGAACCATTACTGTCCTTGCGAGGAAACGAAGATGCTTCGCCATGTTGAAACTAGTGGTGCTACAGAAACAAATGTCCGAGTGGGAACAACCAAACAGTCCCGCAAGCCTTACCTGCAATTACACACTAGATGGCGCCCCTCCATCTGTAATATATAGTTCTACGGTAACAATAAACATAGGCTATATTGGTATTTTCAACAGGCTAAGCGTTAACAAAAATATTTGACCATTACAACATCTAGGCTAATATTCTAAGTAGGCTAAAATAAAGACCTGGGCAGTAGCCTATGGGAGAAACTAAACAGGCCTATTCGATTGATTGTCCCTTGTTCATTGGGCGATGGTCTAAAACGAGACAACAGATTCACTAAGATTACTAGTTGTCAGGGAAACAGGGACTAGGTGTCCAGTGTTTTCTATTCATAAGGCCATTCTTCCTTATCATCACATGCATCTCTCTCATTGTGGCCTATAGACATATTTCAATTGGCGATGCATGAAGTTTATGATGTATAACATTAGAGGGGCCCACTGGACCAAGAACAGCAGTGTTGTCCCCCTTTCCATTTTTATTTGACTTGACATTTGATGATTGTACTGCAAAACTAAAGTGTATTTGTTTTAAATAATTGTTACTACATATATCTCAGGTTGTTTTGCACCTATTGACATTATGACAAGTTATCTAAATATTACGGTTTTAGAACAATGACCAATCAAAAAATGTTTGTCTAATGGCACAGATTACCCCAAAGTATGGGTAAAATTAGCATAGGGATGGGGTAACTGTGCCACCATTAAAATGACACAAAATGAAACAATTTTGGGATAATCTTGATTATTCATTAATTAATCAATTTGACAAAGGCACAACTCATACTTATAGATAAAACCATATGTTTGTGTGTGTTGGTCCACATTTTAACCTTTCAATTAAGATTCAAATTATTTTGTGTGTGTTATGTACATAGAATGTAGGCCAATTGTAATTGTGTTGTTTGATATACTATTATGTAGGCTACAGCATGTTTCTGTGTCTTAAATTTAGTGTGTAATGTAAAAAGAATGTATTACATTAACACTAACGTATAAAATTAACATGAACTTGTAACGATGAGTCAGTTTGCGTGCAATGTATGTTTATATTTAAATATGTATGCTGAATATAACATAATAATACTAAAATACACAGGTTACTATGTAAATATACAGCCTATATAATAAACATTTGGGGTAAATTAAGCCATTGGCTCAACTTGCCCCAACATCATTGGCACATTTTACCCCACAACCTCCATTTTGACAAAACTGTTGTGCAAAGTTCATTACATTTTTTTATAGCTTACACTGACTTAAAATAGCTTGTAATAATGTCTAAAACATATCTATTTTAATTAAAGTGATAACATTTATAAAATTATTAAGACACTTGGCATGATAAAAGTAATTTATTTTGCTCTGGTTTGCATACTACTCGCTCCATGTGCTTGAGTCTAAGATGGGTTGACCAATGTGGTCACATAATAATATTTGTTTATGATACCTAGATATAGTGTGTGGCTCATCTTACCCACTGGATCGATTTACCCCTTTCTCCCCTAAATACATGAAATATTTGTTTATAACTACTACTTATAGGCCATCAAATTTGGCTATTTTGTGATGTAACAAATGTCTTCCATTAGGCCATTTCAGTTGATTCAAAAAGTACACATTCACAGTGGCATTCAGTAGTCTACTGTTTGCACCAAAGGCAAATTGTGTAGGCCTATATGTTTGTAGAAACTATGTTCAAGATATACAGGTCAAAATAATTATTTCTTATATATTTTCTCTTTCACCACCTCAGTAGTTTAAGCCTTTATTTAACTTTAAATAAGGATAAGATTTAAGGATATCACATTCCAAACATCCTAATCTCCATGAGGTCAGGATGTCATAGGATAAAGTTTTTCAAGTGAAAACGTTAAGTCATCATTGTTTGTTGTCCCCCAAATTGTTAAGTGATCCACAAAGATTCTATTGACAGACAAAACTTCTGGCGACATTTATAAAAGGGATTGATTACCCAAACGCAAACGATCAGTTCACCCCC